>PISX010020007.1:0-36822 GCA_004024625.1 Mellivora capensis
GAAAATTTTCATGGAGAACTTGTTCCACTATATCTTCTAGACTTCTTTCTTTCTCCTCCCCTTCAGGGATTCCAATAATTCTGACGTTGGAATGTTTCATGGCATCATTTATTTCCCTGATTCTGTTTTTGTGGCTTCTAAGCTGTTTATTCCAGGCTTCTTCCTGATCCTTTCTCTCTATCTGTTTGTCCTCCAGATCACTAATTCTATCTTCTGTCTCAGTTGCCCTAGATTTTAGGGAATTTAGATTAGATTGGAACTCATTGAGAGCATTGTGAACATCATTCCTGGTGGCTTTCAGTTCTGCCCTAACATTGTGAACATCGTCCCTGGTGGCTTTCAGTTCTGCCCTAATCAATTCCGTTTGGTCGTCCATGGCTTTCTCCAACCTAGCTATTGCCTGGATAATTGTTAGCCTGAATTCCCTTTCCGACATATTGTCTATGCCGGTAGCCATTAGCTCTGTTGCAGAAGACCCATCCTCTGAATTTTTCTTCTGTTGGGCATTCCTCCTCCTAGTCATTTTGGTGAGAGATGGCTGAACGGATGTAGCTGGATGTATCGACCGTGGTGTAGTCAAGGTGCACCCTGGAATGCATCTGAGCAATCAAGAGTCCCCACCCAAACAAAAGAAAAAAAGAAGGAGAGAAAGAAGAATAAAAGAGAGAGAAAGAGAGAGAGAGAGACAGGGAAAAGAAAGGATAAAAGAGAAGGCTCATTAAAAAAAAAAAAAAAAGAGAAGGCTCAGCCCAAATGGGCCCCAAGGTAAAGTTTGTGAAATATACAAACAAAAACAGAGAAACAAAAAGACTGATAAAAGTATATGACAAGAGAAAAACAAAATATATATATATATAAAGCAAAACAAACAAAAAAAAGAACCTCGTCAAAAAGAACCCCAAGTATAAGATTTATATACTACCAGGACAAACACAAATACACAGAAACACTGGCGGAAGAAAAAGATGGGAGAGTGGTTATAAATTCTCAGTGTGGGTGAGGAAGGTTATTTCGATTCTTCCTGCATGTATCTTGATATCTTTTTTAAAGGACACAACTTTTCTAAGATAACGGGGGATTAAAAATTGGTTTACCTATAGGGGTAGCAATGATTGGGGAAAGGGGATTACCTTGAAGTTTAACTCTATATGAATATTAACACATAAAAATAAAAAGAATGAACTAAACTAAACTAAAGTAAAATTTAAAAAATAGAAAAGCAAAAGAAAAACATGGGTCTATGTATCAAAAAGTTCAGGTTAAAAGGTTATTATGGAATTTGATGTACTGGACATCTCACTGTGATGTTAAATAGGCTAAAAAATACCTATATAAAAATAATTTAAAAAATTTAAAAGAAATGAACCAGAATAGTGGGAACAAATTAAACATTAAAAGTTGTATCTATGATATAGTAGTGATTGTTCTCTTGTCGGTCCCCTCCCCCTCTTGGCTTTCTGGGGGAGGGGCCTGCTGCGTGCAATTTCAGGCAGTGTTTCCTGAGTTAAGTCCTCCCACTCCCCTCAAGGAGGTGGGCTCTGAGGAAACCGGCCCTTCTGGCTTTTGTTCTCTGGAGGTTTTTATGTCCGTTCATTTGTTTTCTCTCCCCTTGGCAGCTCCCGATGGTTCTCGGAGGTTTAGAGGAAAGCAAACTGCACCCAGACCTCCCTCGCAGAGAGAAGCCTCAGTCCATTCCCCTCTGGGTGCTGCAGAGCACACAGGCTCCCCCCTGGCCGCTGGCAGAGCAGGTTCCCAGTCGCGGTCCCTGGGGACACAGGAACTCCTGCTTTGTACCCCAAACCACAACAGCAGTGGCTGTCTGGGCAGCTCCAGACCACCAGAGAGGTTCCAAGCAGGGATTGCACACTGAGATTTTCCCGCTGGCCCGGGCTGGGAGCGCTCAGACTTTCAGGGTCTGAGAGCGCCGGGCTGGCACTTCCAGGCACCTCTCTCTCGGGGAGGGTGTGTGGCACATCTCAGGCTCTGATAGCGTGGCGAAAAGGCTGTTTCTGCCGGCTGGCGGGGCTCCCACGCCCTTAGGTGCTCTTGCTGGCGGCTCAGGGACCAAGACCTGGTTTTTCCGCTGCACTCTCTCTGGCTCAGCCCCAGGGGTGGCTGTCCCTAACCGTCCCAATTCCCACAATTTCACATTGTGATCCTTTGCTCTTTTTGAGTGCTTTCTACCAGACTTCAAGTTAATGCTGGTCCCCAGTCGCATGGCACTCTCGTATTAGGGTATCACTTTCCAATGGGTCACTTCTGGTGGCTCCCTCCCCCTTTTGTTTAATTTTCCAATACCAGTCCAGCGTTCCCACTCTGCTTTACCTGCCCAATGGCGTCTTCTGCCCCCGTAGAGATCCAGATGTGTATAAATCTGATCTCAGGCTGATTTCATGGGTGATCGGAGTTCCTTGGTAGGTAATCAGCTCACTTTAGCGTACAGGTTGAAGCGGCGCCTCCTCTTAGTTCCCGGCCATCTTGTCCCCAATCCCATCTTTCATTTTCTTAATAAAAAATTGTGATTTTTACATTTTTGACATAATGAAGAGAAGTGTAAGTTATGTCTTACAATTATTTGTGGTGATGGTGATATACTTTGGTAAGTCTATCACATATTCAGCGTTTATAATTTCCTTCCAATGGAAAGTTAAAAATTTTGTGCCCTTTTTAATCTATGCTTTTGCAAAGTCTGTTTTTCAAAGTTCTTTTTTATGTGTTTGCTTTTTCTAAGCACTAAGCACTTTACAAAACTCAACCCATTATTCATCCCAATGGTTTCATGAGGTAGATATTGTTATCCTGCTATATATTGCAGGATCTGAGGCTTAGAATAATTAGCAACTTCCTTGAAATCTTGTGGTTAGTAACTTAAATAGACAATATTTGAACCCAGCTCTGTTTTATTCTCATAGCAACTCCCTTGTCAGCTATGAAATATCCATGTAGCCTGCTTAGGTCTCAGGAAAAAAATTACTTTTATATTTACTTTTACCTAGAACATAGTTAATTTGAGTCCACATATTTTTAGCAAATACTATTAAACTGAGAATTTGCCTAATACTGAGTGGCAAAGAGATGGCACAAACTCAAATTTAAAATTGAACAGGATTACAGTTATGTTCAGGCAAATTAACGAACATAAATAAGTAGAAATTATTGTCTTCCTTGAGATATGGTAATTGGTTCTGTGCTTTTGCTTTATGAAGATCTAGATTGAGATTTGAGTAAAGAAGGCATATGGGTGCCTTGGCTCCTGGAACTTTCAGGCAAGTCTTTTAGATCTGATTTAATCAGTGCGGCTGTGTTGAAATGTACGTAACCCACATAAAAGCTGCTACTTTCCATAGTCCAGTCCTTGTCAGTGTTGCCTTAGAAGAAAAATACAACCCATCCATCAAAAGTAATTTAGTCCACTGTAGTTTTACTGAGTCTCCTAAATAATGTCTAGGCAGATAGGACCTGAAAGTCTCATCGGTTTCCTTTTTTAATTAAAATCATCTTCCCCTAGTTCTCTCAAATACAGTATCTCTCAGATAAATAAATAGCTGACCTTAAGATTTTTCTCTTCTCACTGTCAACATTCCAAGTTTTTCTTTTATACCTTAAGCAAGAGTTTGTTTTCAGTATCTTGTCCCTTTTCCTTATACTACTTGTTTCTTTTCTTCCATAAGCAAATTATGACTTTTTAAGAATACTGATGTTGCCCAGATTTTCCATCACAAAAATCCTAGATGGAATTCTCATTAGAGAGAAACTAAGGAAGGTAAGACAGGAAATATTCATAGTGTAATTATTTTTGTTCTATCACACATTAAAAAATGCAATTACTAAGGATCATATATATCAAATACACTTAGATGTACTTAATCCCTGAGTGCCCTTTGCACCCTCACTGTGGAAAAAACTGAAGAATAACATGAGGCTGACAAGGAAAGACAAGTTTCAGAAGATTCAACTATGTGGTGAGAGTGAGGTCAGGTTCATAGGTGGACTGAGTATCAGGCCTGGGTTGAAACTCAGCATCGCATGAATATGACGGTGATTTTTTTGTGTGGTGGTTTTTAAAATAGCATTTGATGACTTCCACTTTGGGTGGCATCAAAATAATCCTGTGCCACAGTAACTGCTCCAGAGAGTTCTTCACTCTATCTTTGGTACACAGTAATGTCCTTGCCTTTCTCTTTTCCACTTGTATCAATTTTTCTGAATTTCTACATTCCAGATCAACTGTTCAGGTTGGAGTCATAGCGCATCAAGCTTGGAAAGATGAGAGTCATGGAGTTCAGTGGTCCCCAAATAGCAAACCTGAGCTGTTTTTTAAAAATGCACATTCTTATATTCCACCCCTCAGAGGTATTCATTCATTAATTAATTTACAGTAAGGCTCCACAATCTGTTTCTTTGTTGTTGTTTGTTTTGTTTTATTTATTTATTTTATTATTATTATTTTTAATCTTCCCAAGTGTTTTCATTAACCATTCTGGCTTGGGAAATTCTGATCTAATTCATCTCCTTCCATCCCACCTGATGGTTTCCTCCAATAGTGCATCTTGCTGGTGGTCAGCCCGAGGATAATGATGGTGGTGGTGAAGGAAGCTCAAATGTATCAAGCATTGACTAACTGTTTGATATTGAACTAAGGCTTTACCTAATTTGTCCCATTTAATACATATGACAATCTCAAGAGACAGACAAGATTATATACATTTTCTCTCTAGTCTCTGAATTTGCCATGAATCACTCTCTTCTAGGTTTTTGCTTAGGTCTTACTTGCCCTACAAGGTACCCCCTGCCTAACCTAAAGCCTTGGTTGCACACCTTTCCTTTGAGCTTCCCTAGCGTGTATGCTACTTCTATTCTTCCATATTTTATTGAGAAAACAGTAGAGTTTAAAGCTGAGGCTATGAATTCTGTAACCACTCTATGGGTTTAAAACCAGCTTTGCTATTCTCTGGCAATGTTACTCTGGGAAAGCTAACATTGCTCTGCTGTTTCCTCTTCTATAAAATGGAGATTTAAAATAGTGCCTCCTCACCTGGTCTTGAAGGAGTGGCCTCTTATGAGATGAAACTTATCATTCAACCCTGCCTCAGTTCTTGGTTGTCTCTCAAACTTTTGTGCTTGTTAAGTAGCCCAATATATTTTTAATAGTTTTTTAGGAGTTAACGATGGAGCACAGGGTGTTACATGCAAACAATGAATCATGTAACACTACATCGAAAACTAATGATTTCCTGTATGGTTACTAATGTAACAGAATAATTAAAAAAGAAAAAGAAAAAGAAAAGGATGTGCCAAGACCTGTCAGTGTCCCCAAAGGGAGGATCCCAGCACCTAGAATCAGGTAAGCCATACCCTCAAGTAACAGCTTTTAACACTATGAAAATAAATACAGTCCTATGGGATCATCAGCATAGATCCTGTTGGCCACCAGAGCCAGGCAATCTGGACATATGGTCTGGGTGGCAGTCCACAAAGTCAGGGCTCCCCATGAGGGTGTACGATCCTTCCTGGATGATACCAGGGAGCCGGAGCAAGGCAGAGGCAGAGCACCAAGATGGCATTCGCAGCCTATCCGCTCAGGCCACAGCCAGGAGCTAAAATGCCTCCTTCACACAAACACCGAGCTCCAGGGTTTGTTGCCTCTTGCTGTGCCCTGCAGTGGTAGCTGTTGTAGAGGAAGAACTCTTTCTTCGTTGGTTACAATCCTGAGGGGTCCACAAAGGTAAGCCCCATAGGCTGCTAGATCTAGCCAGGTGACGTGGAGGTGTCTCCTAGGGGGCGGCTGCAAAAACCGGGCGCCAGATGAATGTAAAAGCCCCCTTTTGGGAAATACTGGTGCTTGGGAGCATAGTAATGGGAAAGTAGGAAGATGGCACCTACTAGCATCCATCCTAAAGCGTGTTCTAGCAGGTGTGTGTGTTTAATTACATGTCTGCCCCTTGCGCCAATGCTTTATTGTAAGCAGGTGAAACTTCACTTTAGTCTAGTGCAATCAGCTGCTTCTGAGCGGGGCCCTGGGGTAGATCAGTCCAAGCACAGAAGACCTTTCAGAGCCATTTCTCAGGTTCCTTCAGTCTTGAGGGCCTCCAGATATGAGCCACTGGTTTTCAGTGTTAGATGTTTTGGGGGCTTGTCTCTCAAGGGTATGTCTTAAAAGCTGGAACACTTGGTGTAGGGTCACACCCTTCACTATCAAGGGAGAAGCTCTGGCTTGCGAGTTCCCTCCCGGTTGTGGTTCGCAGCGCCCAGGCTGGGGTTTATAGCAAGTTTGTGTAAGACACACGCACCCCCATGTTCACTGCAGCATTGTTTACAACAGCCAAGCTGTGGAAACAACTTGCGTCTGTCCATGGATGAATGGATAAAGAGACTGGTGAGTATATGTACAACGAAATATTATACAGCCATAGAAACAATAAAATCTTGGTGTTTGAAACAACATGGATGGACTTCGAGGATATTATCTTAAGTGAGGTAAGTCAGAGAAAGACCTACTAGATGATCTCTTTTATATGTGAAATCTAAAAATAAACACAGGTATTCTCCACTATCAAAAGTTTGAACTATACCACTTTGCTTCTATGAAAGACTTCCATTAGTAGTTTTCACTAGCTGAAAGAAATCCAAAAAGGATTTATGCTTTTGTGAAAAAAAGAGAAAAGCAAAACAGCACTCTGCATTTGTATTGCAATGAGCCCTTTTAGGGGAGAGCACACCCCAGCAGCAGGAAGGGCACCACCAAACTGCTTCCCTGGGAGCTGTACTCAGCTTTTTAGCATCAAGCTGCCTAGCTTTGAACTGTGTCTGGGAGCATCTGTGCTTTATCCCGATTTATTTTGTGTACTTGTTAGCAAGATGTGTCCTAAAGTATGAGAAAAGCCTGTGAGAGTTTATTTTTGTGGTCTGGGCATGCCAAAAATTTTTTTCCCATATAAATTAAAGGTAATTGCCTTTTTTTTGCTTTAATTCATTTTGGCTTAGGACAGGTTTCAAAAGGAATGCTATACTTTGAATAGTAGGGAAACCGATTAAAACAAACAAACAACAAAACCAAAAAACACCAAGTTCTTAGATACAGAGAACAGATTGGTGGTTGCCAGAGGTGTGGGGTAAGGGCTGGGAGAAATGCGTGAACTTGTTCTTTTTTTTTTTTTTAGTTTAAAAAAATTAAACTTAAAAAATATATAAAAATGATTTGGAGAAACACTTTTACCCTTCATTGTATGTCAGATTACATATATAATACAATTAAATTATAAAACATATAATTGAACAAAAATTATTTCTTTATGTAAATTTTTTTAAAAGGTTTTATTTATTTATTTGACAGAGATCACAAGTATGCAGAGAGGCAGGCAGAGAGAGAGAGAAGGAAGCAGGCTTCCCGCTGAGCAGAGAGCCCGATGTGGGGCTCAATCCTAGGACCCTGAGATCATGACCTGAGCTGAAGGCAGAGGCTTAACCCACTGAGCCACCCAGATGCCCCTATGTAAATTATTAATAGAAGTTTTGAAAATGAAATCATGTGTATGTAGTTGTATTCATAAATGCAAGTACAGTAATCAAAAGCTATAACAACATTAAAAGCAAATCCAAATACAAAGATATTCCTGTGAATTTTATGTTTCACTGAACATCAGAAACCACTACTGTACTAAACTGAGTTACAGAAAACATACTTAAAAATTATATAAAAGATTTAACGCTTCCTACTTACTTTCTTTTTGCAATGAGCTAGTTTGGTATTTGATCTAAAATGCACAAAAGAATGGAATTCACTGTTTACTATGATAATCGGAAATGAACTAAGAAAAACAATTTCAATTTTTATTACTCCCCTTTGATGTTACAAGAGACCAATTCACCAAAAAACATTGAAGCAGTGTTAAAGGTAATAAGTTGTAGGTTTAAAAAATATTGTTAGGTACCACCTAAAAAAATATTCCCAGTGTTTCGGCTAATCTGTAAGCCTTACTTTTTCCATCAGATAGCATATATATACAACATTTTAATTTCTTTTTGCATAATTTAGTTTGTCCATAAACTCTACCTCAAGAAGGAGTACTTTGTTAAATATAGAATAGGCCCAGGAATGGACTAACTGCTGGATAAAAGTTACATACTTATTATCTTATTACACCAAATTTTGATTGTCCATATACTTTTCTTTTTAATCTACTAGGCTTTGAACATCTGTAGGAAGAGATGACATCTTGTTTAATATTGTATCCCAAGTGTGTGCTATAAATCCTAGCAGATTTTAAGTGTTCAATAATGTAATTCTAATCTGGAGGCGGGTTCAGAATAAAACATCATAAAGACCTCCAGCCCACACTCTGAACATTTACAGCCCTTCCTAATGATACCACTCCACTGTCAATGAATAATAATTTATGTTGCAATTATTTAACCATGTGACTCTGTAAATGTACCCACTGCTTTGCTGATCAGACACCCTGTATTTGAATCTTTCTGCATCTCTTGCTTTCTTGACTTGGCACTGGGCAAGTCATTGCATCTCTCAGATCCTCATTTTCTTCATCTGTAAACCTGAAACGAAACCACTATCTTGCAGTATAGTAGTAGGATTAGCATGAGAGACATGGTAGACTGTGCCTGTGATGGAAAAGGTGCTTAGGGAGAATCAGGTAGACTTATTATTGCATGAAAGGGTTCAATAGGAATGTTTGTTGATATGGTCTTGGCCTCTGTTCAGAGTTCATTCATGTGGCCTGAAATCTTTTGGAATCAGATTTCTTTAAGTACTGGCTTGGTTGAATTGTCCCTAAAAAGGATACGTTGAAACTCTTAACTCCTAGAACCTCAGAATGTGACTTTTTTGGAAATAAGGTAATTGCAGATGAAATTAGTTATGATGAGATCCTACTGGAGTAAAGTGAACCCTTATCCAATATAACTGATGGTTTATAAGCAGAGGAGAAAGAGACACAGGGAGAAGAATGCTGTGGGATGACAGATATCCAAGTGATACAGCCACAAGCCAACTAGCACCGATGGTTGATGGCTACCCCTGGAAGCTAGGAAGAGGCAAGAAAGGATTCTACCCAGAGCCTCAGAGGGACCATGGCTTTGTTGATACCTTGACTTTGGACTTCTGGCTTCCAGAACTGTGAGAGAACATATTTTAAGTTGTTTTAAGCCACCCATTTTGCAGTACTTTGTCATGGCAGCCCTAGGAAATTAACGTAAGTACTATGCTAAACTTAATGACCATTACTTTCCAAAGTTATTCCAGAAAAAAGGAACACTGTAAAACTAAAAAAAAAAAAAAAAAAAGTGAATTGAGGTGTTTCACCGTTGCCAGATTTTTCCATCCTAAAAATTATTATAACTGTAGAACAACTGGTAGCATTCTGGCGATGGTGTGGGGAAACAAATCCTTGATCTACCACAGTCCACAGAGGCTTTTGTTTTTTACTGTGCCCCTGAATTTCCAAAGCTTTTGTAAAGAAGTTTGAGTCTCTGGAGAACCAGAAAGCTTTCAGTGGTACTTGTTTGAAAAGGTAAGAAAATCCTGTTTGCATTTACTATTTATGAGCCGTGGCTTCATAGTGTCATGTGGCCACGTGATGCTTGCTTTTAAGAACCTGCAAATGAGATCAGATTCATTATTTTTTAATGTAAAGAGGATGATGGCAAACTCTGCAGAGTAATATAAACCAGACTGTCTCTCTTGCCCTAGAATTTGTATTAACAATGTTCCTTTAGAAACTTGTAAACTACATGCCATACTTAAAACATCATATTTGACATAAACACAATATTTGTTGGAAATAGCATTCAAGTATTTAATTGAAATACATCATTCACGGGAAAATCTTCAATTCTGGGCAACTCCATGGTACTAAAACTTTTCCATGTAAAGCGCACATCTAATAGGGAAACCCATTGTCTGTGCTCTTGTATTTCTCTTTCGTCAAGGGGACAGCTGCCATTTTTGCTGCTAAGTTTCATTCAACTTCTAAGAACAGGGAGAATGAGATCAAATAGTCAGATGAGTTGGTATAAAACCTAAAAACTAATCATATGGTAATCCAATGTGTTCTAGAAAGAATTTCATTTTATTTATTTCTAAAAAGTCTTTCTTCTGCAGAAAAAAAAGTATTTTGTTGCAAGTCTGAAATAATATAACTGAGAATCCAGTCCTGTTCTGGAAAAGATGCCATCCTCTGACCTTTGCTTATGTTCAACTCTCATGTCTACCTCCTGATCTGAGCTTCCACTTATGTTATGGAATTTGTGGAATTTAAAGTTATGGAATGATGAAATTCCTCTCTTTTGAAGGAAGCAGTTCCATATTTCTTGGGGTGAAATTTTTGGCCAAGGTTCATGCTGCATAGTTGTGATTTTTCTTAGTATTTTTTTTTTTTTTTTTTTTTTTTTTTTTTTTTTTTTTTTTTTTTTTTTTTTTTTTTTTTTACAGATTAACATTTACCCCCAGAATTTTCCTAAAATAGCTGGGTTACCATAGAATATGTTTTCCTCTTAAAGTCCATCTTCATTGTTCCTGGTGTAATCTATCTCTGTTCCCTAAAACTACCAATAAGTAATTTTCATTCATTCATTCAACTCTGGTCTGTCACTAGAGTTGCCAAACTAAAGCCCATGGCTGTATTTCTACTATTCACATTTTCACAGATGGTTGGGGGTGGGTGGGTGGGGGGCAATGAAAGAAGAATATTTTGTGACTTGTGAAAATTATTTAAATTCAAATTTTAGTGTCCAGATAGAGTTTTATTGGAACACAGCTACACTCATCTGTTGGCATATTTTCTGTAGGAGGTCATGGCCTTTCAAAGGCCCATAGCCAGTCTAATACCTCAGGAGTTCTGCCACCTTCTCAAAGTTTCATATACAACAGCACCACCCTGACTTCTTCTTGTTGTCATGGCCCATGGCCTTGCATCTATTTTAATCTGTTCTCTCTAGTGCCTTTTGTGTGACATACCAGTAGAGTTCTGGATGGCTGGATTCCAAATTTGTTCTTTTCAAAGTAGCTCTGCAGGCCATGATCTAGCACCACCCACTTCTGATTCTAGCTTATCTGTTTGTGTGACATCTGTTTAGTCAGCTTGGGCTGCTATAACAGAATACCAAAGTCTGGGTGGCTCAAACAACAAACATTTTCTTCTCACAGTTCTAGGGGCTGCAAAGTGCAAGATCAAGGCGCTGGCAGATTTATTTCAATGGAATGACATGTCAGTGGAATGATCATGTAAAAGAATGATCGTGTCAATGGAATGAACTACTTCCTGGTTCACAATCAACCATATATTCAATATGTCCTCACATGATGGAAGAGTAAGAGAAAGCTCACTGGGGTCTCTCTCTCTCTCTCTCTCTCTCTTTTTAATAGACTCTTAACTATAGAGAATAAACTGAGGGGAGGGCATTTGTGATGAGCCCTGGGTTTTGTTTTCTTTTTAATATTTTATTTATTTGAGAGAGAATGAGAGAGAGAGAGAGAGAGAGAGCGCCTGAACAGAGGGGAGAGGCAGAGGGAAAGGGAGAAGCAGACTATCTGATGAGCAAGGAGCCAGACATGGGGCTCAATCCCAGAACGCTGGGATCATGACCCGAGCCAAAAGCAGATGCTCAACTGACCGAGCCACCCAGACGCCCCTGGGTCTCTTTTATAAGGGTATCAATCCCATTCATGAGGCTCCATCCACATGACCTACTTACCTCCCAAAGTCTCCACTTACTATCACTTTGGGAGTTAGGATTTCAACACATGATTATTGGGGGGCATATATTTAGTTCCTAGCAGCATCCCAAATACTCTCTTGACCAAAAGGAGTGAAGACCGTGAAGAGATAAAAGTCATGAATTTTTAAAAAAGAAATAGCTCTCAAGCTGGGCCTCTCATTTTGCATTTGTTTAGTTGTTTCTTTTCCATTTTTTTTCAAAGCTTAAATCTTCTTTCATACTTGTTGTATTTCTTCTGACTCATTTCACCCCAGCATAGCTGCCTGCAGAGTTGGTTTTGCAACTTCATTTTGTTGGCCATTATACTACTATCTTTCCCAGAATTGTTTTAGTCTAAAAAGTTTTTTACAGACACATGTTTTACATTTTAATCAGATATATTGATTAAAATGTTCAGGAGAATTGGACCCCAAACAAAGCTTTGTGGTGCTATTCTAGAGACTTCTCTCCAGCTCAATATTGATCTTTTAAGTAGCACTCTTTGGGAATGGTTGAAATCATTGCTAATCCTTGTAACAACAGGTAATTATGGAATACTGTGTGAAGTGATTTGCTAAAATAGACATGAATTGTATTTAAGCCCTTACCCTCATTCAGTAGCTTAGAGGTTCCCCTCAGGCTATCTGGGAGTAAATTCATCATCCTATATATTTGACTCTAATTCCTTGGCATCAAATTTTTTGATTAAAAATGTTTAAATCTCCTATTTAAGTTCTTAAATATTATTGATGGTCTTTTCATTTTCAGACCCCTATTATGTAATTTGCTTAAATATGTGGATATGAATATGTGGAAGCAGCCAGGTATTTCTGTACCATCTCTCTTTTGCAAGACTTCTCTTTAGCTGAAAACCTTGATTTGGGGTTAAGAGGGCAGGATCAGGAATAAAAACATCTAGATGCCGATACTTAATCTGCTCCTTAACTAGCTGTATAACCTATGATATGCCCTCAAACCTCTCTTAGCAATAGTTAATTCCTCTGTAAATAATGGGTTCTAGTAGATGATTTCCATGTGTTCCTTCTTGTTGTAGAAACAATAATCACAATCAACCTATTGAGAATAAACAAGAAACCTTCAGAGGAGTTTATAGGGAAGGGAGATGAATGGTACCATTCAGCAACTAAACAATTTCAAGAAATGACAGTGAAGGTAAGGTGGCATGTAAACTCTGCAGGAATCTGGAGAGGGGAGAGAGCTGTGGGGGTTAGACTGTTGGCAGTAGATTTCATGGAGGCAGCCAAACAAAGGAGAGAATAGAAGTAGGAAAGAGTTGATGTCTGAAATACTTTTTATTCTTGTTTTATTTTGTTGAAGTTTTAATCCTCTCCAAGGTCAATGTCAGTATAAGATACCTTCCCAAGATTCTTTGGAATACTGCCTTGACAGTTAATCAGGAGTCCTAACTTATATTTTGATTTCAGAAATGGACAAGGTAGTGCCAATTATTTCCAAGCATGGCGTTTTGAAGTGATAATCATTTTATTTGGAGTGAAATAACATTCAACGCATAAAAACTTGTAAAACTAGGCAGGACAATTTAGAAATTGTCTTCTGGCCTTAGCAGCATTTGAAGGCAAACAACTCATAATTGCTACTAGTGTTTGCTTTTTAATGTTGAATAAAGGTTGAGAGAAAAAAAAACAAAACAAGGGACTAATAGATGGCATCAAATTAGCTTGCTGTTTGAGGGATGAAGTAAAATGTGGTGGTTAGGGGGCACCTGGGTGGCTCAGTGGGTTAAGCCGCTGCCTTCGGCTCAGGTCATGATCTCAGGGTCCTGGGATCGAGTCCCGCATCGGGCTCTCTGCTCAGCAGGGAGCCTGCTTCCCTCTCGCTCTCTCTGCCTGCCTCTCTGTCTACTGTGATCTCTCTCTGTCAAATAAATAAATAAAATCTTTAAAAAAAAAATGTGGTGGTTAGGAATATAGGCTCTGGAGTCAAACTCTGGATCCATCTTTTGTGGTTGGATGAGGTTGTAGATGTTACTTAACCTTTTGTACTTTAATTTCTTCAACAAATGGGCATAATAATAAAACTTACAGAGATTTTGTTAGGTTGAGATGTATTATCCCATAAAGAATTTAAACTAATAGCTGGATTGATGAAAATACCCACTAAATGTTGATTATTATTATTATTTCCATTCTTAGTGTTTTTGTATTCTCTTATAAAAGCATACACATGACTAAAAGGAATACAGGTTGGAAATGATGTGAAATGGAAAGGAGAAATTAGAAGAATTCTGAGTTATTAATTCTCAAGGCATAAATATGGTAGATGGAGCCTCATCTACTATAAATTCTCCTTATGAAATAGTCTTTCCAACTGTTGGTCGCTTCATGCCTCTACTCCAAAATTGTTGCAAATTTAAAGCCAAAGATCTTGGAATTTTGAGTGATCTCTCTGGACCTTAGAAATCATTGTGTCATGGGACTCTAACCTGTGATTTTTATTATTTAAGATGAATTTACTTATTATCATCGAACTATAACTAATTAAACATGACAAGAATGCAACAATAGCAAAACATAAGCATTGTTTTGCCTAACCTGTGAATTCATTGCAATGATTAATCATGTTGAGAATTTAGTTATACAATAAAGTAATTAGAAAATCTATTGAAAGTCATTAAAATGAATAACCCAAGATATACAATCTTTTTAGGAATTTTTGGTAGGAAAAAAAAAAAAACTATTCCTAACTATCAAATGGGTATAATCAATACTCTTTCAAAATGTCTGTGATTATTTTGTCTTGAGTCAACTCAGTTGTGGGAATCAACACCTGGAGAATGTAGTGGGGTGAGACATTACATGTGGGAGTGAAGAAAGCATAAAAGAGCTTTAAAACTTGGGGGCAGGGGCACCTGGGTGGCTCAGTGGGTTAAAGCCTCTGGCTTTGGCTCACGTCATGATCTCAGGGTCCTGGGATCGAGCCCCGCATTGGGCTCTCTGTTTAGTGGGGAGCCTATTTCCCTTCCTCTCTCTCTCTCTGCTTGCCTCTCTGCCTACTTGTGATCTCTGTCTGTCAAATAAATAAATAAAATCTTTAAAAAAAAAAAAAGACTTGGGTGTACTAGGTAGGAAATTCATCTGTTCCTATAGAGGATCAAGTAGCTGATGATTATAAAGCACTTTATGCATTCTTAATTCTGTAGCGGAGCTAGGACCTATTTCTTCAACTCTGTATATCTTTTCTTTTCAAGGCCTTTGGACAATTCTCTCTCCTTTTTTCTCCCTCTCTCCATGCCTACTTTTGTTGGGGACAATATGGGTACTGGTGGGAAACAGTGAATAAAAACAATGCGATGAACATTGTCCAATGTACACTTAAAGGTAAGAAAGGGCACTTCTTGAACAACAAGAGGTCTTAGGCAGTGAAAGACTCTGATCTACTTAAAATGAGGCTAAGTAAAGCAGTGGATAAGGCCTATCAAGCAAGACTGCGGCTTGTCAGGAAGATGGGGTTAGATGCTTCAAGAGTTTCATCTTGAAGTTATCTATTTTGGTAGCACAAGACATTATTAGTTCATCATACTGAGTGTTGAGAAAATTGTTTGCTGATATAAGATGGCTAGATTTGACCAAATGAAAACAAGGTCAATAAAGAGCTGCAAGACAAGACTTGTGCATAAAACCAAATGATGTAGTTTCACAATGAGCCCTTTGCTGAATGCAAGGCTTGGTTTTCTTCCAAATGGGTCATCTGTAAATACATGAAAATGTGGACAAACTGAACTTTCCTCCATGAGTTGGATTAGACTGTAGAGAAGATACCTGCTATATTTATCACCTAAGCATTTCTTTGTTGTTCATTCTCTACTACCTCCATTTTCTTTGCTCATGAAATACATGTTGACCCTTCTCTGCAAAACCTGTATTTTCTACTTTATAAAAGGAATCGTATTTGAAATAACACAATGCATCCATGTGTACTATCTCCTACAAAGAACTGAAAACCATTGAGTATCATGGAAAACAATTTTTTTTAACCTTTTCAAATGTTTTGACTTGTCACATTATGTTTTCACCTCCTGCCTGATTATTCTTCATCACTTGACAGGGCAAGTGTGTTCTCTTTTGTGATCTTCTCTCCTAAAATGAGTATGAAAAGTAAAGGCCACCTGTTGCCATTTAAGAATATGGTTTTTCTCTAAATCCACTTGACATTTCAAGGCTTCACATCTGCTACTTTGTGATAACATTTTTCTTCATAGACCATGTGGTTTCTAAAATGGTGTCACATGAGTAAAAAATCTAGCCAAGAATGGTGTTTATGATTTCTAAGCTTAGGGTTGTTTTAGGATTTCATCCCCTGTAAGCAAAAAGGGTGCACGGTGATTATTCTGGGCTCTTATTTAAATTATATGAGCACTTTTCTTCTTGTGTGCCCATTCTGATCGGTTGAAAGTGACTGCTTATATTACCGGGTTGAGATTAGTGACTTACGGATAAAATAGTCCTTACCAATTTGGGATGTCTGTCATTGGTGAGGGATTTACCAGTGTTCTCTGTTGGCCGTTCTTACTTCAGAGATTTCTTACGGGCAAGAGAAGGCTCTCACCTCTGTTCCAATAATATTTACGTATCTGGCTGAGACAGTAGGGTCGCCATAAGCACGTGACAACACACTTCCACCTACCTGCCCCCCCCAACCCCCATTTCCTCTCCGCTCTTAGCTTGACTGATATTTAATCCCTGTGAGTTTTCTGAATAAAGAAGAACTATTGCTGGCCTCAATTAAAAAGCCTAGGCAGGGTGATGTGTGCTCAAGATAAACATTTATCTGCAACCCTTCTCTCTGGGCCGCAGGGGGCTCTTAATCACCCCAGAGGTTTCAGGTTGCAGCAATATTTGCTCTTGGTGCATTTTCAGAGGCCAGGGTAATTCCATGGCCTGCAAATGAAGATAAGAGGCGGGTTGCAGACGAGGCAGCAGTTGCTGGTAGATAAGAGCGTGTTATTCCATGCCAGAGGTTAATGGGAATTGTCAGTGTGGTGGTGATTTTTCCAATCCTTTTTTTCTGTTTTGACAGAGGACATGGCCCGAGCCAAACACAGGATCCAATTTCCAAGAACACCTGTCGTTTCATGGATCAAATGTAAGAGATACTTCTTGGGAACTCCTTCTATCCCAATACACCATGTCCCTAGGTCATATTCTGTCCGCATTCTTGGCATAAACTTTCCTCTGGCCATGCCTCTTGTTGCCAAATGGCTAATCTTCTCTCTTCTGCATGTCGTTTGCTTGCAAAGCTTTAAAAATGTTTATTTCTTTCTTTCTTCTTTGTTTCTGAGCAAGATATGTAAATGACAAATATATTTCAAGTCAGTGCTTAACTATTTCTGTCAGCATTATCAGAGAGCGCTGGGTAATAATAATCTACAAAGGAGTCAAAATTAAAGTTTATTTTTATATTCATATTTATAGGTTATAGTCATCCTATATAAACACATCCACTCAGTACCCAGGGTTGCCCTCTCTCCATGGCTGCTCTCCATATGTGAGTCTAAATCTAGGGAAATGTGGCCCCTGCAATTGTAGACGATACTTTGTACTTAGTAACTAAATGACTAGCATTAATTTTCAGTGGATTTTTTTCTTTCTGCTTATCTGAATAGCTGCAAATGGGTTCTGTTATTTTAAAAATACAAATACTTAGTAGATTAATCTATAATAGGATAGGTACCATTCACCAGTCTAAAGAACACAACTTGCCGTAATCGGGTTATCTCACCTAGAAAAAAGAAGGGGCCTCTTGAGAAAATTAAAAAAAACAAAACCTTGTTGGTTCTGTTTTGGGGCATCAGTCACTGTGTTGTTATCTACTATAATAATACCATATCCCATTTATTGAGTGCTTACCATGAGCCAAGCTCTGAGTAATGTTGCACATGTGATCCCATTTAATTCTTATGGAAAGTTGCTGAGGTGGGTATCTCTCTCTCTCTAGTGGATGAGGATACCGACCTCAAGTGATGAGCAGCTTGCCTGAAGAGATTGAAGCTAAGAAGAGATTGAGCTGGGTCTTTCTGCTTCCAGTGCCCATGTTCTTCTCTGCCTCCCAATAAGGCAATAGGCTTGGCCTTCAGAGAAACAGTACCAAAGGATCTCTTTCCAGTTTCTGAATTTCTGAGGCCTTGTCATTTTTCCAGACTTCTCTGAGATCTTGATTATAAGTGTAGCTAACAAAGATGAGCCCTTGCTGAGAAGGCTGTGCCTAGAGCCCATGTTTCCTGCCTCCTAACCCAGAGCTCTTTCTCAGTTTCCGTGCTCTCTCTCTGGAGGCTAATGGCTGGAGGTAAGAGAACAGCAAACCATTTTCATAAGCCCTTCCCTCACTTACTTCCTCTTCTCTCCACTCCACAGCTACTCTTCTTTTCTCATTTTCAGAGACTTTATCCCTCAACATTTTATTGCATATGTATTTGCTTTTTTACCATGTTTCCCCATAATAGAATGTCTGCCCTAGGAGAAGAGAGACTTTGTTTCATTCACTGCTGTATCCTCAGGACCTAGTAGGCCCTCAATAAATATTTATGGGATAAATGAATGAAGACATAGATCTTTATAAGACTTAGTTAGATGCTTCTGTTCCCTTAAACGTGTTGGTGTGTGAAATTCAACAAAAACCCCTCTCTCTCTCACATACTATATATGAAGAGCTGTGGATACTTGGCTATGTACTCTAGAAGCAGTGGGTTTTTGTTTTATAAAAATGATTTAATACATCATTAATATAGTAATGTTTCATATTCAGGACACATCTGTCTACAAGCTCTGTCCTTTTGAAGGCTCAGGCCAATTTGTAATTAAATATACTTCAGAAATATTGCTCTAATTTATCATGCAACA
Source organism: Mellivora capensis (assembly GCA_004024625.1). Taxonomy (NCBI): domain Eukaryota; kingdom Metazoa; phylum Chordata; class Mammalia; order Carnivora; family Mustelidae; genus Mellivora; species Mellivora capensis. The sequence goes on from PISX010020007.1 coordinate 18,591, forward strand.
TCATATTGCTAAATGATTTGATGTTTCTTTTTGCTCTACAACATGCAAAACAGAACAAAACCTAGTGACCCCCCACCCCTCTTCTATTACATTGCTTTAACTTTTGGTAGAACTTTTTTCAGATGTTCATTAAATTTAGGCAGAGTGTGCACGTGATATCTCACGTTAAAACGTTCATATATTCCAACTCTAAGGATGTAGGGAAACTTAAACTTCAATGAGATTTCCTTGTTTTGATGGGGGGTTGGGGGGGCTGGTAGAAGGAATGTCCCAGGGCGTTCTGCAGCAGTTTTTTGCCTCCATTGTTCCCCATGCCTTGCAGGAGATTCAGGCTACAACACAAATTTTCTGAGGCATTAGTACTTACAAAGCTGTGAGTGTTGAAGGGTTAAGAAAGGCCATGGTTGCTTGATGCTGGAGGGAAAGCTGGGAAGAAAATATTTTTATGCTTCTAATGTTAATCTAGAGAATGATCTTTCCTGCTTGAATAAGGGGGAAAAAGGCTTTCTTCTTATTTCATAATGCAACTGCATAAAATGTGATCTTTCTTGCATATGGAAATGACTCATTCTGAAAGGGTTTTCTCAGCCAAGGTTATCAGCTTTTCATTTTTCCTTCAGTACTACTAAAGGCTCCTTTGCTTTATCTTTTCTCACCTCCCCACAGTGAGCTTTTGCTGTGTAATTTTTTCTGAAAGATCCAAATTTCCATTGACTCCTTTTACTTTAGAGTGTTTACTTAACAGCAAATGATCAATGTTGAGCTAAATAGGGAAGAAATCATCTGTATAGTTACATTTCTTTATATCTCTCAGCACATGCTCGCCTATTTTAAATGCTAACATGGCAAACTGTGTTGGATAAGCATTCTGGGGTGTCCATGTGTTCGTTATTTTGCAACATAAAGTGAAGATACTCAATCCTTGAAAATTGCTTTCTGAGATTGGACGCTGCACCGTGTCTCCTAACTCATATTTATCCTTAATAAAAAGGTATTACAGGAGGAATATGCTTGTACTTGCTGGATCAACTCTTTACTAGAAAAGTGGGTTAAGATACATTGATATTTATTGTTTTGAGAAGAGGTGCTCTGGAAAAAGAGAAAGAGAGACAGAGACAGACAGAGAGAGAGAGTTTGATATACAGCTATTTACCAGGTAGACTGACTTCATCAGGAACGGTATGGATCCTTTATAAGGAAGTTAAAGGTTAAAAGTGTGGCAACTCTAGGAGGGCAGATTTGAATTTGAGTTTTGACTTCAGTTTTCCAGCTTCTGGACAAATACTCAATACCTCTGTGCCTTTGCTTGCTTCCTCATTTACACAGTGGGTATAGTAAGAACATCAGTCTTAAAATAGAGTTAGTATGAGGGTTCAATAGTTGATCTGTATAAAGCACTCACCACAAAGCTGAGTGTATGATAAGTCATTACTTTATGTTAACTACTACCATTATTGTTATTAAATAATTCAGCTGGCAAGTGGACATACGGTGAAGCAGACTAAGGTTTGGACAGAGATGATCTGTGACCAATGGGTCCTCATTAATTAATGTCATGTCCTCAGAGAAACCTGCTTTGAATCCCTAAATTAGGATAGGCAATCTCTGGTATATGTTTTCATAGCATCCTTTACTTTTTTTCTTTATACAATTTACCACAGTTCTTTTTTTTTTTTTTTTAAAGATTTTATTTATTGAGAGCATAAGCAGGGGGAGCAGTAGGAGAAGGAGAAGCAGACTCCTCGCTGAACAAGGAGCTTGATGTGAGGCTCTACCCCAGGATCCTGAGATCATGACCTGAACTAAAGGCAGATGCTTAATGGGCTGAGCCATCCAGGTGCCCCTAAAATTTACCACAGTTTTATTTATCTGTTGGCTTATGATTTAGGGTGTGACAGGTGATGGAAAGGATCCTGGGTATTTTGTTCACTGCTTTATACCCTGGCATATTCCATAGTGTCTGGAACAGAGTGGGTTCTCAAAATCACTGGACGAATAGATGACAAATTCAGGAAATATCTATGAGGTACTTACATCCCTGGCAGAGCACCTTTGTAAACAGATGAATGGATGAAATCTTGTGGTTTCATCAGACTTCTTTGGCTGCTCTTTTTCAAGGTCCTTTGCTGGCTCTTTCTCCTTTGCTCAATGTTGAATTGTATTTAGAGTGATATATAGAGGTATAGGAGGACAAAGGTAGATTATTCCACAAATCCAATTCCATGTCAAAACTGTCTCATTGCTTTATTACATCACCACTCTAGACTCTGCAGTTTAGAACTGGAGAAACATGGTCCTTGAGGTCTTGAAATAGGTTCTATCTCTCTATTGTGCCGGGTACTATTCAAATTCCCTTTGACAATGGCTTCTACAAACGTGCATGATGTGAGGGTCTTGGTGCAGTTGGTTTCAATCACACTTACATGTACATGAGGACCAAACAGGTAATGTAAAGTGGTAAGCTGGCTAGGTGAGGACAGTGGCAAATGACACGAGGGCCCCAATCCAGGGACAGCCATAACTCAAATTTCTATTGCTTTTTGATACACAAGAGCCCAATATTGCCAGATCTGCCAATTTTTCAAGAGAATCTTGACATCTATATTTCTATGGGAATTTTTCTTTTTAAAAACATTATCAATGAATTATTATTTTTTTAATTAAAAAATGGTGTGCTCCAAACTGATAGTTCTTATGGTTGAATCCAACCCAGGGGGAAACTGTCTGGACAATTGTGTCTGTATAACCCCAAATCATTCACTGTCAAGTGAAAAAAAAAATAGTGGCCTAACTGTGAGAAAAGCTCTTAAAAAAATTGTGTACAAAGAGTTGGATGCATAGATATAAATATTGGCTTTGGATTCATATAGATCTAGGTTTGCAATGTGATGTTGGACAAATTACTTAACCTCTCTGAGATTATTTCTACTGATAAGATTCTTTGATTCTCTAGGGGCTTATTTGACAGAGAGGAATATAAACTTCTATTTCATAATATGCTTAATTTTATTAAATGTACATACCTAATAGATAAAACTATGAGACATCAAATTGAAACATTGCAATTTATTACAAATGAATTAAACTCTCATAATAAGTAGATTAAAATTTAAATTTTAATGTGACTGAAACTTTTGAACACTATAAATAAATACCTTTAAGAGTGACAAAATGACTATAATTACAGTATTTACTTAATTTGTTACTGTAATTACACTAAAACTATTCAAAATTATTGAAGCTCTGATTTCTTTATTATTTTGATATAGATAGATTCTTAAATACTTTTGTAGGATTACAATGGTACTTGTTTTAATTTAACTTAAAATTATAGTAGAGTTTATATTGTCATCTTCCAGGATTACAGTGTCTTTGCTGGTTCCAAAAAAAAAAAAAAATCCCCTAAACCAAAACAACCCCAGTATCTTCTCACACCACTTTGATTCTAGTATCTGGATTATCAACAAGCTAATTTCTGATGCGTGAATGGGACTGACTGCTTGTCCCAAATTGATTTGCACCAGCCAATGATCATTTGGCTAGGTCTCCTACAAAACTATACTGTATTTGTTACATTAGTGGCATGATTTGAATTCTGTCTCTATCCCAAAGGTTTAGACATTTGCAGTTTGTGTTTTTCCCCCCAGAATAAAGAATTCTTTAAATTTTGCATGGCCAGCACTGTATCATCAATTATCCTGTCAATGATTGTACATTACCCTGTCCTGTAAGTATTATTAACAACTTATCTATGCCTCATTAGTATTTAATATAATTAGTAGGGCCATCTAGCTTTCTGAGAACATTTGGCTAACCAATCATCTCAAAATTCTATGTTGAACCCTCTTTCTCTTTGATCATTGAGTGTGACTACTGATTAAACCTCATTCCACCTGGTTATTATTTATGACCATAATCATTTTTTTTCTATTTGAGGGTGTAGTTCCAAAGTTCCTTGCAACTATTTAGCTGACTTATAATTTTCTGTACTTAGACATCAAGTACATATCTGTACCTTATGAACAGATGTACAGAAGAATATATAGAGGCAACACACCTACATATAATCTCTTTTAATTATTATCATCAATCAGAAGGCAAATGTATATATTTATAGTCACTCTTCTTTTTGCATTAGAACTACCTTTTCATATATTTGTTAGAACTTTCCCTATCTGTTATCAGGATGGAATCATGGCCTTTCACAGACTCAAACTTGTTTTATTTAACTGTAATTATTGTTATTATTTTTAAAGATGTTATTTATTTATTTGAGAGAGAGAGCATGAGAAGGGGGGAAGGAGCAGAGGGAGAGGGACAAGCAGATTCCCTGCTGAATAGGGAATCCAATAGAGGCTCAATCCCAGGACCCTGGGATCATGACTGAGCTGAAGGCAGATGCTTTATGGAATGAGCCACCCGGGTGCCCCTCTTTCTCTTTTTTTAGTGCTCCAACTGCTTTAAGTTTGTCCATATGAGTTTCTATAAGCTGGCCCTTTGTTCCGATGTCCTCAAGAGCATCAGTGTTCTTTAGCAAATGTTCTGGCTCTCCTGATATGACTTAGTTCCAGGGCAGGGAACCAGTTACCCTCTGAAAATCCCAGGTTTCCTTTGAGAAGAAACATATCGGAAACTAATGTCTGGGACCTAGAGATCCACATAAAGAGTCGATGGGGTCAAAGTGCTGCTGATGCTCTTTGGTCATTTTTAGAGAAAAAAGATGAAACAAAGTATTTCCTTTTAGGAAATGGATTTTATGTTAAATTTTCCAATTTAGCTATTCTGTCACTGGATCTTCCCTTAAATATGATTTTCTAAGTAATTTTCTCCATATTAAAAAATAATTGGATAGGGGCACAACTCAGTTGCTTAAGCTATCAGACTCTTGATCTCAGCTCAGGTCTTAATCTCAGGGTTGTGAGTTCAAGCCCTCTGTTAGGCTTCATGCTGGGTGTGGAGCCTATTAAAAAAAAATTACCCCCCCCAACAATACGGAAATTGTATAATCTTTGTTACAGTCCTTATATAGTCTTATATTTGACTGATCCATAGTCAGTTTGGGGGATTCTTCCACTTTTGAATAAGAAGAAGTGTGTGTGTGTGTGTGTGTGTGTGTGCGCGCGCGTGCGCGTTCATGCACATTCACTGCTTGTCTGCCATGTGCCCCGTGTTCCTGACTCAGAGCTCCTAAATTCCTTGAGATTTCCTGGGTAATTGACTGGAGATCTTTTGTTCTAATGTGATTCTTGGTGGGCTTCTAGATGGGGGCTGGTTATCAGAAAGACTAAGCTATGATTAGAAGTTTGGATTTTTCAGCCTCCCCACCTCCCCCCATTCTATGGAGTGGTGAGAGAGGCTGGAAATGGAGTTAACAATTGATCATGCCTACATGATGAAGCCTCTGTAAAAATCCCCAAAATACAAGGCTCAGAGAGCATTAAGGTTGCGAAACACATCCAGATACTAGGACGGTGGCCCACTCCCAACTCCTCCATGGGGTGTGAAGCTTCTGTGCTCAGGACCCTTCCAAACCACTCCCTTTGTACCTCTTTGGCTGTTCATATGTCTCCTTAAAATATTCTTTGTATCAAATGAGCAGTAGTTTGTAAGCTGTTTTCCTGGGTTCTGTGAGCTGCTTTAGCAAATAATCGAAAACTAAAGGAGTGTATTGTGGGAATCTCCCATTTGTAGCCAAGCTGGAAGAAGCGTGAGTTACCTAGAGGTACACTGCTTATGATTGGCATCTGAAGAGGGACAAAGTCCTTGACCTCTGGAGTATGCATTAAAGCCAGGCAGTTAGTGCCAGAATTGCTTTATATGGAAAACCCACATACCTTCTCAGTGTACCTTAACAACATGTACCTTACAAAGTTGCTGTGAGGAGTAAAGAAGTTGCCTCACAGTGCAGAGCACAGAGGACATATTTGAAATATGCAAGCTAATACGATTAAGCATGCATAACCTTAAGAAACACACTTACCTACAATGCAAGCTACCTCTTACTTAGAAAGTAGAATTCACGTGTAAGCTGTAGAAGCTTTATTTAAAATGTACAAGTGATACACACAAAAAAATTATTTTTCAAAAGTAAATGCCTTCTATCTCTTTTGTATTGTTAATCCTCTATGCGACATTCTGTAGAGCTTTTTTTTAAAAAAAGATTTTATTTATTTATTTGACAGAGAGAGATCACAAGTAGGAAGAGAGGCAGGCAGAGAGAGTGAGAGGGAAGCAGGCTCCCTGCTGAGCAGAGAGCCCAATGCGGGGCTCGATCTCAGGACCCTGAGATCATGACACCTGAGCCGAGGGCAGCGGCTTAACCCACTGAGCCACCCAGGCGCCCCTTCTGTAGCGCTTTTAAATATTTTTGTATTAACATTGAAATTATCCATCTGGGTAGTTTCTGCATCCGCCTGAGTATTAATAATTTGTTCTGATCTGCCTCCATTTATGGAAGAGCTGTTACACCATAAAGGATGGGGTGGTTTGGCCTGAAACCACTAGGAAAAAGCAGATCCAAAGGTTAGGTGATTCGGATGTATTTGGAGCAACCATGGCCATAATCATGGGCAATTCTTTTTGTAGCTGTTTTTTAAATCCCAAAATTACTGTGGATGGCACTCTAAAAAATGAATCCCTATCCATGCTTCTCTTGAATTACTGATGAAGTTGATTTTGAACGAGACTTCATTTTATTCATTAATCAGAAATCCATCAGCCTTTTCGTATACACCCACTAAATATCCTACTATGTGATGGAAGCTGTCTGGTGCACATAGCATCATATTTTAATACCCAGTATTTTAAAAAAACCACCCTTCACTGTTATGGAGAAAGATCACTAGTTTTAGAGCCCAAAGTCCTTATTTTAAACTCAGCTCTATCTTACTAGCTGCGCAGTCTTGGGTAAATTGAGTCCCTTTCTGGGCCTTGTTTTCTCCTCTGTACACCAGTGAAGAAAATGCTTACCTAATTAGATTGTAGGGAGGAATAAATTTAACAAGATAAGGTTTGAAAAAATGCTTTATACACGGAATATATACATAAATGCTTTACTAGTGAAAAGCAGAATATAAGGTACATTGATCTTATGATTTAGACATACCTAATGAGTTTGTTAACTGCAATGTAATAAACTGTCATTGCCTAAAAACGATCATATTCGTGAGGTGTTTTACTAGTTCTGAGGAGACGGAGAGCATACTTTAGAAGGTGGGGTGGTCAGGCACTGCTCCATGTGGGAGATAAGACTCAAATTAGGCTGTAAAGAGTTGCTAAGAATTTGAGCGCAAAGCAAAGGAACAGAAGTAAGCAAACTGCAAACATGTCAGGCCAGAGTGTATAGACCCTGCTGGCTGTGACGGAGGCTTCCTGAGAGGAGCAGAAAAATGCAAATTTGGAGAAGTCAGATGGAGCTAAATTTTGGAGGCTCTTGAATATCTGGCTAAGGATTTCAGACTATTTGGTCAGCAATAGGGAAACTTCAGTGGTAAATTGATTTTAATCTATAAGGCCCTGAATAGGATTTTGACTATTTTTCCATGCCCACATAGGTAACTGTTTTATTTAATGATAGGGTAAGATTTGCCTTGATGCTGTTTTCCATAATTTTCAACTAATATTTTGTGTAGCCCTTGAAGTTGGTTCTGGGAAATATTTTTCTTTTCTTTTGCAAAGGCAAAATTTCTGAATGAAACTGGAGCCCAGTGTGTTGATTCTCTAAGCCCATCTCTCACATGCTCTTTCTTCTTGCAGACAAATATTTTGAACTGTTCCCCAAACCTGTTTTTAGACCTCCTCATGCTATCCAGCATGCTGTTCTGTGTCTGGTCGTATTCCAGACACTCCATGAGTACAGAGACCCTTTCTGTCTTACCTGCCCTATCTCCAGCCCCTGCCATAGTACCAGGCACACAGTAAGTCCTCAGGAGAAATTTGTTGAACAGATGAAGGAAGGAAGCTGGGAAGGATAAAAATGAAGGAATGAAGACAGAAAGCAAGCCTACCTAGAAAATGACAGGCAGCATCATTTAAACAAGTTGCAACCCCTTGTGTTGGACCATTTACAAACCCAATTCTTCATGATGGGGTGTTAAAGAGTAAAATCAATAGGAAAGATTTATCTTGCAAAATAACAGAATGTTTTGAGAAATGCCTTGTCATAGAAGGGCCCGTAGGGAATTTTTAATGGGCCATATATTCCCGGCCATTTTTCCCATCCATTGACTTGGTATGATGTAATTTTAAAGTGCTTGGGAGCTTAAAGGAGATTTAAAGGAACTCTGAGTGCTGACATGAAAAATAGGAGCAGTGGGTAATAGTTGCTGTGTCGGTTGGTTGCAGCTACATATCGACAAAACAAAGTCACAAGACTATTTTGTTCTCTACCGCCTTCCAACTTTTTTCTTCCATCAGAGAGGAAGCCTTTATGTCTAAAATGTGGTGATATTTTTAGGAGAAAATGAGTATGTGAGCACAGTCAGTCATAAATAACTCTAATCTATTATTTAGAGACATTAACAAGTTCTCCTGTGTATATATGGCTTTGAAAAGAAAAAAAAAAGGCAGAAAATCACAATGGAAGACTAAGTTGCAGAGTGACCTTTGAAATGCCTTTATCGTATTACTGCTCTCCTGTGGGACTAAGTTTATTTGGAAGCAGGGGTTTCAGTTAGCTATAAAGAGAGGGAAATCACCACTTTTTATTTTACCATTAATATCTTTTAGAATTATGGCATCCATTATGGCAGCCAAAGCCATATGTAGCTATTTAAATTTAATTTAAATGAATTGAAATTACATAAAATTAAAAATTCAGTGCTCAGTCACATTACCAATATCTCAAGTGCTTAATAGACACAAGTGGCTAGGGATGACGATACTGGACAGTAAGCATACAGAAGTTTCCATCATTGCAGAACATTCTATTGGACAGCGCTGCTTTAGAACCAGCCGTATCTATTTTCTTAAAAACAACCAGGCTTTGGGCATAACTGTCAATAGCCGATGTTATCTGACCTGGACTCACAGTATCTCTAGGTCTTTCACTTAAGATTATTATTATATTTTTTAGCTGCTTTCATTTTCATCATATGAGTGAACTGGCAAGGTTGTCCTGAGCCTGCTGGAAAAGGCTAGAATGGTTTTGTCGAGAGCAGCAATAGAGAAGCTTCTATTAAACACACTTAACTATTTATTTCTTGCTATGTAAGAGGTCGAATAATAATGTTAGCTAATTATATGCTTATTTAATACATATTATATTATATTATATTATATTATATTATATTATATTATATAAAATTTCCCAAGATATGCTGTGAAGGCCATTCCAGAGAAAGCTCCTTAGGCAAAGCCGGGTTCCATGTCAAGGATGTGTGGGAAATGCTCTGGGCCATTCTTCATACTGCAGTCAAAAGTCAGCTTGTAAGAATATTCCACTTCTTGCTTAAACAAAACAAAAATTATCTTCAAATGCTTCCTTCTGCCTCTTATTTTTGTAAAGTTTTAGTTGTTTAAGTAATCTCTATGCCCATATCATGGGATCCAACTCATGGGCCCGAGGTCAAGAGTCACATGCTCTTCTGACTGAGCCAGGTAGGCACCCCCTTCCTTCTGCCTTTTAAAATCCACACTCCCTGCTAGGAGGTCCAAGGCCATGCATCTAGATCCCCCTTAACCTTTGCAACTTCAATTCTTGCCATTCTCTCCTACTCACTCTGTCCAGACACAGTGGCCTTTTAAAGCCTTTAAAATGACCATATTCTTTGCAGGCTTAAATTTTTGCACATGTTGTTCCTCTCCCCTGGAACATCATTCCCCTCCTTTCTCCTCTGACAAGCTTCTTCTCATAACTTAGTACTCAGCTAGAACATCTCTTCTTTGGGGAGGACTCATGTGACCATCTCCCCAGATCCCAGTGAAGCTCAATCTGACAGGGCTCTGTTTTTCTTCCCTTGGCCATCCCTTTTACAATTCAGCCTTATATATTGGCTTATGAACTTGCTTATTTTCTTTTGCCTCCACTAGACCGTAAGCTCTACAAGTGTAGACACCATGGCTATTTTATTCATCATTGGTTAACACCTGGTGTGCTGGAGCCAGTTTGTACTGGCTGGAAAGGGCTGAGTATGTGCATTTTGTCACTGCTCCAGATTCGGTGATGTTACCCTGATGGCTTGAAATTTTCACCATGTTTGAGTGTATACGTTATCGAAATTAGCAAACCCTGCAAGTTGGGGTGTTTCGTGTTTCTTTTTTCTTTAGAGAGCTGGTTTTTAAACATTTGCCAGCATACCTCTGTTACCATGTTACCTGGCATATGGTAAATTCTTAATATTTGTTAAATGAACGAAGTAATGATTGTCTGTTGGACAATAAGAATGCCTACTAATAGGTTAATGTTCTGAGAAGTTCTTTAAATCAATTTCATACGTAATCTGATATTCCCAAACTATATGGCCAAGGAACAACTTTTCAACTAACTCTTTTGGATGTCACTCAGTAGTGTGGAGCACATTTTGGGAAATGTTGCCCTAAAACATTAAGGAAGAGGAAATATACATGCCCTAATATGGCTTCTCTGTTCTATAAAGACTCCTAATAGAGAAGATTCCACAGCATGTAAGGATGCCGAATCTCATAACTGTGAGGCATTACTGCTGTGCCTACTACACACAACGCAGTGCTAGGTAAACCAAGTAACCTTATTCAGTAGGGAGCTCTTAGGGGAGGCTACTTACATAATCTATAAACATGAGTTAGCTCTTTATTGTGTGTTGAAATTGTATAGGAGCTTTGTAGCATTCAAAAGAAGTAACAAAAATATTTCTTGCCCACTGGGAAATTATAGTATCAGTGAGAAAACAGAGCCATTGTCTGAGGAAATGCTAAGTGGTTGCACATTTGGCCACATATTCATCTTAGGGACCCCAAGTGAGGCTGGGGCCGAAAGGTACCATGTTTCAGGTGAAGGCAGAGGGCTGAGAAAATGTACTGCTTGATTGGTTGTTTCTGCAGGAGCAAGGGCTCACATTAAGAACTCATCAGACATATTGGAGAAGGGAAATCAAATTCTGAGGACCTTGTATGGCAAGCTGAAGTGTTTGGACTTGACTAATGTGGGGAGGGCTCTGAAAATTTGAGGAAATGAAGCTAAAATTCAAGTAGTGGAGTCTGCTCCAGAGAGACTCTTTGTAGGCTCTTAGAGTAGACCCAGACCATTAATCCAGGCTGCAAAAACCTTACATGGTCTGGCCCTCCCTACATCTGTAGGATCACCTTACATAGTTCTCCCACGATTACTACTATTTATTCTAGATAGCCTGGCCTCTGTTCAGATCTCAAACCATGATATGCTTCCTTTTCCTCCAGGATCTTTCGTCTGGATAGAATGTTCTTCCACACATTTACCCCTTTATCTAGTTAACTTCTACTTGTCCTATAGGTCTCAATTCGACTGTCACTTCTCTAGGCAAGGCTTTTCTTATCACTTCCCTGCCTATACCCACATTAGATTACTTCGTTGTAATCACTTATAAAATTGAGAGCAGTTAGATTAGTTTGTAATTATACACTCATTAGCCTGATCAGTTATAATCTGTCTTTCTCACTAAACTGTATATTTCCTAAGAATAGGCACCAGTGTTTTGCTCTGTATACCCAGGCATAGCCCAAACATGACACCATAATTGACATTTACTTAATACATGTTGTTGGAATGAATGAATGAATGAGTGAGTGAGTGAGTGAATTAGGTGCAATTGATCAAAATCCCAAATACCATAAAACAGGGTGAAAGCTTTGGATAGTAGATACAGTTTCTAAAATTATCTTGACAGCCAGATGTAACAGGCTGAAATTTAAGAGGGAAAATATGAAGAAGTGAGGAGGCAGAGTAGAGCAGATGGGGAAGGAGCAAGTTTTAATTAACTGTAGGTTTAATGTGGTCTCAGAGTAGTGTGGCAGAAAAGCTGATGCAGCCTCCAACTGCAGTAATTGGAATGTATACACTCCACATGAGAGATAATTGTTTCCCTCTCCTCTGCATTCATCTGATTACTCATGGAAGACTGTGCCCAATTCTGAAGAAAAAAAATATAGATAAAAAGAAGCATGTCCAAAGGAGAATAGCCAGAATGATGTAGGAGACTCAAATGGTGTTGTGAGCATGAACTTGAAGGAATTAGCAATGCTCGTTCCAGAGGAAAATGAAAGTCTGAGGGATCATGTTGATTGTCTGAAAGTCTTGTTGTAAATATTTTGAGACCAAATCACAAAAGTAAAAAATAAATAAATAAATAAATAAGTTGCAAAAGTAGATGCAGAAAGAATAAAACCAACAATTCTGTTACCTTTTCCCCTTTAAACAATAGGAAAAATGCTGAGGTTTTAATTTTAAAAATGCATTTGGAAATGTACATGGAAAGGCAGATTTTGAGATGTATAGGAAAAGCCCACCATTAGGAAGAAATGTCTAATAATAGTTAGAGATATCCTGTAATAAAATGGGCTACCTTATGAAAATGGTGAGTTACCTGTTAGAGGAGGATGCAAGCAAAGTCATTCTGAAGCCTGTTGGGTTTGCTGTTGAGGGAAATTCATGTATCAGTTAAGAGTTTGGCTGAATTGCCTCTGAAATTCAATGGGGGAAATAAAGACAGTAATTGATCTCAGATGGCTGCTCTTTAAAAATGGAGTTTAAAAATGAACTGTTGAATTTGGAGTCCATCAAGATGTCCTTCCTTAGGTGAATGAACAAATAAATTGTGATACATCCAGGCAATCGAATATTATTCTGTACTAAAAATGATGAAAATGACCAAATAATGAAGAGACATAGAGGAAACTTAGATGTGTATTATTAAGTGATAAAAGGCAAACTATGTGACATTCTGGAAAAGGCAAAACTATGAGACAGTAAAAAGATCAATGGGTGAGATCAAGAGGGTTAGGGGAGGGAGGGATGAATAGGCAGAGAAGGAAAGATTTTTTTTTTTTAATTTATTTGTCAGAGAGAGAGGGAGAGAGAGTGAGGGAGCACAGGCAGATAGAGTGGCAGGCAGAGGCAGAGGGAGCAGGCTCCCTTCCGAGCAAGGAGCCCGATGTGGGACTCAATCTCAGGATGCTGGGATCATGACCTGAGCCGAAGGCAGCTGCTTAACCAACTGAGCCACCCAGGTGTCCTGAGAAGGAAAGATTTTTAGTACAGTGAAACTATTCGGTATGATACTATACTGGTGGATACATTTGCCAAACCCTATAGAATGTATAATACCAAGAGGGAATTCTAATGTAAACTTTGGGTGATAATGATGTGTCAATGTAGATTCATTGATTGTAACAAATATAGCTCTCTCATGAGGGATCATATATATTGGGAAGCTATGCATGTAGAGGAACAGGGAGTATTTGAGAACTCTGTACTTCCTGCTCAGTTTTGCTGGGAGGCTCAAACTGCTCTAAAAAAATAAGGTCCTTTTTTTCTTTCTTTCTTTCTTTTTTTCCTTAATGAGTTGTTACACCAATTCATAGAATTGTGGATCTGTCATCTTTTGCTTTTTAATCTAAGGCTTAAAACTTTTATTTTCAAACTTTGACCATGTCTTTTTTTACCCAAACAAGTTTTTTTTACCTAATCACTTATTTGCAGTTTTATAGAAAATGTAGAAACATCTTTCTTGAGTCTTGGTATCAAAATTACTTAAGCCTTTCCCCTTATGTATCCATTACATAAAAATCTAAATTTGGTCACGAAAATGTTTTTGACTTATCTTATAATATATAAATATAATATATAATATAATATATAATTATATAATAAATATATAATAAATATAAAATGCAAATATAAATCATATAAATATAAATATATAATAAATAATAAATATATAATTATATAATAAAATATAATATATAATATAATATATAATATATAAAAAATCTTGACCTGAATAATATGGTGCTTTGTTATTCAGGACAATAAAAAAGGGGAAAAATAGATTGTAAGATTGCAATATGGTTTTCTTCCTTTAATAAATGGAAAGTAAGAATCCAATCCCCCAGGGAAGTGTTAGTACTTTGGGCAATGAAGAAGAATGCTGGATTTTTCCCTTGTTGCTTATATAATTCAGTTTCTAGAGCATTGATTTGGAAACTCCAAAGGATAGTTGCTTTTGATTTTCATTGTTTTTGAAATTCATCCTCTCCTAGTAACCTGTGGTCTGCACCTAGCAAATGGGACTACTGAGTTTCTGAGGTACGTATGTGCCTTGACATGACAACACATCTAGTCTGGAACACATATACTGCTTTGATTTTTATCAACTAAAAGATTTAAAAACTGAAAATATTCTTGGAAACAGTAAAAATTCTGAGGTCTTTACTGTCAGATTTTCATTCAAGTCTGTCCTAGGTCAGCATTTTCATTTTCTTTGCTTGTCTGATGTTTATCTAGTGGCTGTTCATATAGGAAAAGAAAGTGATATCTGGAAGTCCCTTTCTTGCAGTCAGCATTCTAACTCAAATTCTGTAGAGCTCTCCCCTCCCCAGGAGTTCATGCTGGCCTACAGAGAAATGATGCCTGAGTTTTCTAATATTTGGTAAGAAAATAGGATCAGAAGTGAATGTTTTCTTTTTAAAGATTTCATTTATTTATTTGAGAGAGAGAGAGAGAATGAGCAGGGAGAGGAGGGACCAGCAGACTCCCTGCTGAGCAGGGAGCCCAACTCGGGGCTCCATCCCAGGACCCTGAGATCATGACCTAAACTGAAATCAGACACTTAACTGATTGAGCCACCCAGGTACCCCAGAAACAAACATTTTCATTAAATAGAGCTGGGAAGTGGAATGTCCCAAGAAGGAAGAGTTTAGAGCTGAGAGTAGACCTGTGGGTCAGGCCTACCTGATGCTGGGTAAATCAGCCCAGGACCCCCAACATCTGTAGGTAGCTTGGTCCTGAGAGGTTGGAGGAATAGGTATTCCTACTGGACCCTTTCTGCACAGTGCCTTCTGGTCAGTCAAAAGTTTGTGCCTCTCAGGCGGCTATCAAAGACTCATTTTTCTCCACAAGCAACCTCATTGTTTTCTTCTATGGGTAAAAGTCATGTTGGGATTTTTTTTTTTTTCATGGTGGCTTCCATTGAAGAGATGAAATGATTCTTGCTTTTTCCTCTTAGCCCTCATCTTTCCTCTTTCTTCTTTCCCTGCTTACTCTATGGAGTACGAGTGAACTAGTAGTGTTTATAGAATTCTAAGGTTCTATGGGTCATTTGGAGGTTCCCTAGGATGTGACAAGAGGGGATAGGCAAAGCCAAGACAGGAAAATGTGGGCAGGCCCTACCCATGCACCTAACTCTCCACAACCTTGTTTTTTAACTCCTTCTCTCCCATTCCTCTTCCCTATGTTCTGTGCTACCAGCCCACCAAGCTGTTTCTCACATGCTCTCATGCTTTTGGTTTGCCTGATGTGGCTTTTCCCTATCATGGCCTGCTAACTCTCTTTGATTCTGCAAGAAACCTTCCCTGGCCCCCTCACAGGTGGTTTGGTGCTGCCATATATTCTGTGTTTAATTCTGCTTGTGTTGTCTGAAGTTACTTACAATGACCTGTTGAAACATGCCTGTTGTACCAGACAGTGAGCTTCCTGAGTATAGACACTGTGTTTGATTCACGTTTCATCTGCAGGGCTTAGCAATTGCCTGGGATATAGTTGATGATAAGGAAATGTTTTTGAATGAACGAATGAATGAATGAAATACTTCTTTTCTTGCTATGCCTTTCCTGGAGGTTGAGTCCCTTCAAGAATGCAATCATTTATACATATATTTATTGAGCATGTGATAAACTCTGGGTTTGGTAGAAGGCCTCAGGACCTGATGCTTGCAGTCCCCCTGTTATATCCATAAACTCTCTTCCTGAAAATAGATGGAAATACCTCCTCTAAGGTCCACTTAAACATTACTTACAATAAATGGCTAGATGGATTGTAGGGCTCAGGCTAGTAAAGCTCTACCATTATAGATTAATTCCCAATAGAATGCACTGAGAGGGCATTTACATTTCTTTAGAGAGTATATAGCATTGATTTTCAAACTCACCCACTAGAGTATGAGGAGTCCTCAGAGGACACAGGGGGCAGGCCCAGAGAACAAGGGGGAGAGGGGACTCTGACCAGAGGCTTTAGTACCACCCCCCCCATCTACAACTCAGTTTTCAACTCTGTTTTTTTTTTTTTTTTACAGCCATGTCCCATAAAACTTCTTTGAAGAATAGATTTGCTGTCTAAAATAATTCACAAACCATTGGTGTTATTTCTGACAAGTGAGGTTAAAGAAAGTAAAGGGGTGTGTGTGTGTGTGTGTTTGTGTGTGTGTGTTGTGGTTAAAAAACACATAACAAAAAATTGACCATCTTAACCATTTTTAAGTGCATAGTACAGTAGTGTTAACTATATGTGCATTGTTGTGCAACAGATTTCTAGAACTTTTTTATCTTGCAAAACTATATTCTTTTACATACAGTAATATTCAAGCAGGATGACATTTTGCTATTAATTTTGCTCATCTCAGTCTGATTGTAAATCTATTTGCCTTCCTTTGGTCAATTTATCATCCTAACATGATAAAGGATATTTACTTCTTTATTACTTATTTATTTCCTATTTATTCCCTCTTGTATTTTTTGGGTGAAGAGGACATATTTGCTTGCTAAGCTATGACCTTCTATTCTTAAATACCATATCTGGGCTTTCTTTATGTAATGAAAGACTCTCAGGGGTAGGATTTAATATGGACCATCTAGTTCAACCCCCTTATTTGACACATGAAAAAAGTATATCCAAGGAAGCTAGGTGACTTGCTCAGTCGCAGAAGTAGATTAAGTAGCAGTATATGGACAAGTTTTCTTACCTCCTGATCAAATAATTCCCCTACTTTATTAGCTTTATTTCAAAATCAAGGGTGGGTGGATTATCTGCAATCTTTTACATTGAATTCGTTGCTACATGCACATTCCAATTCTTTTTGTACGTACTGGTGATGGGAGGAAGGAGAATACTAATGATGGTATATGTCTAATTGTTACCTGCTACAGGCCAGACACTAATTATGGATTTCACATAGGCTAACCTTTTTATAACTTAAAAAATTATTGTAAAACATTCACAGGATCAAAATCACTATCTTTACCATTTTACCATACCAAAATCACTATCTTTACACTACTACACTTTAGTGTACAGCCAAGTGCATTAAATACATTCACATTGTTGTATAACATTCACCACCATCCATCTCCTTAACTCTTTTTATCTTGTAAAACTGAAACTCTGTAGCCATGCAACACTAACTCCCCTTTTCCCCTCCCCCAGCCCCTGGCACCCACCCTTCTACTTTCTGTCTCTGTGGATTTTATTAATCTAGGTATCTCATATAAATAGAATCATACAATATTTGTCTTTTGGTGACTGGCTTACTTCACTTGTTTTATCCTTAAGTTTCATCCATATTACGGCATGGATGTGTCTGAATGGCCTTCTTTTTCAGGCTGAATAATATTCCATATATGTATATGCCACATTTTGTTTATCCATTCATCTGTCAGTGATTAGGCTGCCTCACTTTTGAGGGAGCATTATTATCCTCTTTTCATGGATAATGAAACCAAGAACAAAGAATGTTCAGTAACTTCCCACTGGTCACAGAGCTATAAGCAGGGGAGTTATAAGCCAAGCCCTCATTCTCATGAATTTAAAAGCTATGTTCTTTTCAGTGTCTGAAGCTTTCTCCCAATATCTGCAACATATTTTACCTACATTAGCATGGTTAAGGGGATGGAAGTCCTTAATATTACATTTCAGATGCTTTATTTCTTTTACTTTAGAGGTAATCTAGAAGGAACATTCGCTAACCTTTTAAAAATCGATCCGGTTTTTAACCTTTAAGGTTTATTTACTTGCTGGGAATAAGGTATTTATTCAAAGTGATTTTTATCATAGTATGAATACATGGCAATATTCAAATAAAAAGTAGATTGTTTTTCAACACATAGTTCCTTGGTAAAATACAACATATAAAAATCAACTTACACTGCTAAGAAAAATCATTATGCCCTTTAGAGTTGGAGGAAAATATTACCAGCATGGGCTTCTCTTCTGTGAAGCCAAACAAAATAAACTGAGCTTTAAGGATCTATATCCCCACTTTCGTGATAATAATAGCTAACATTTATTGCC
>PISX010020008.1:0-36952 GCA_004024625.1 Mellivora capensis
TTGAGAGTATCATGTGGTTCTTGTTCTTTCTTTTATTAATGTGTTGTATCACATTGATTGATTTGCGGATGTTGAACCAACCTTGCAGCCCTGGAAAAAATCCCACTTGGTCGTGGTAAATAATCCTTTTAATGTACTGTTGGATCCTACTGGCTAGTATTTTGGTGAGAATTTTCGCATCTGTGTTCATCAAGGATATTGGTCTGTAATCCTCTTTTTTGATGGGATCCTTGTCTGGTTTTGGGATCAAGGTGATGCTGGCCTCATAAAATGAGTTTGGAAGTTTTCCTTCCATTTCTATTTCTTGGAACAGTTTCAGGAGAATAGGAATTAATTCTTCTTTAAATGTTTGGTAGAATTCCCCTGGGAAGCCGTCTGGTCTTGGGCTTTTGTTTGTCTGGAGATTTTTGATGACTGTTTCAATCTCCTTACTGGTTATAGGTCTGTTGGTTTTCTATTTCTTCCTGGTTCAGTTGTGGTAGTTTATATGTCTCTAGGAATGCATCCATTTCTTCCAGATTGTCCAATTTGTTGGCGTAGAGTTGCTCATAATATGTTCTTATAATCGTTTGTATTTCTTTGGTGTTGCTTGTGATTTCTCCTCTTTCATTCATGATTTTATTTATTTGGGTCCTTTCTCTTTTCTTTTTGATGAGTCTGGCCAGGGGTTTATCAATCTTATTAATTCTTTCAAAGAACCAGCTCCTAGTTTCGTTGATTTGTTCTATTGTTTTTTTTGGTTTCTATTTCATTTCTGCTCTGATCTTTTTGATTTCTCTTCTCCTGCTGGGTGTAGGCTTTCTTTCTTGTTCTTTTTCCAGCTCCTTTAGGTGTAGGGTTAAGTTGTGTATTTGAGACCTTTCTTATTTCTTGAGAAAGGCTTGTACCGCGATATATTTTCCTCTCAGGACTGCCTTTGCTGTGTCCCACAGATTTTGAACCGTTGTGTTTTCATTATCATTTGTTTCCATGAATTTTTTCAATTCGTCTTTAATTTAGTGCTCCATTGCTCCGCCACTTGCCGGGAGCCGGCCCCTCCCCCACGGTCTCTCCTCCCGTTGCTTTCAATTCACTTCTCCACCGGTCCTACCTTTCAGAAAGTGGTCGATTTTCTATTTCCAGAATTGCTGTTCTTCCTCTCTTCGATCTCCTGTTGGATTTGTAGGTGTTCGCAATGGTTTGATAAGCTATCTAGCTGATCTCTTGCTACTTGATGTAGTCTCAGCCTGCTACTTCTCCACCATCTTGACTCCTCTCCCTGAGTTAATTTTTTATATACAGTTTAAGATTCTAAATTTATTCTTTGGCTCAAAATGTTGGAATTAATATTCATTAGAGATAATAATCATTCTTCATTGTCTTAGAAAAAACATCTATGATAATATTAAGTCATTTTTTCTTATACAAAAAAAGAATTGAAGACTTAAAAGAGCTAAAACTATAAAATTCTCAGGAGAAAGCATATGGGTAAATCTGTATGAACTTGGATTTTAAAATGGATTCTTAGATATGACAGCATAAGAACAATCACAAAAAAAAATAAATGAACAGGATTCATGAAAAAAACTTCTGTACATCATAGGATGCTGTCAAGAACGTGAAAAGCCAATGTGCAGAATGTGAGAAATTTTACAACTAAAAATAAAACATTATATTTAATCATCTAACTTAAAAACAAGGCAAGCATTTGAGTGGACATTTCTCCAAAGATGTACAATTGGCCACTATACACTTAAAACATTTAACATCATTAGCCATCAGGAAAATACAAGGCAAAATCATGAGATACACCAATCTAAGATAACTATAATAAAACAAAGGGACAATAAATAATAAGTATTGACAAGAAAATAGAGATGTTCGAACCCTCTGACATTGCTAGTTAAGAACATAATATGGTGAAGCCAATTTAGAATATAGTTTGACAGTTCCTCAGAAAGCTAAATATATAGTTATCATGTGACCCAGCAATTCTTAGATAAATACCCAAAAGAATTGACAACATATTTCCACATAAAAACTTGTACATAAATATTCATAGCACCATTATTTATAATAGCCAAGAGTGGAAACAAGCCAAATGTCCATCAAAAGATAAATGAATAGGGGCGCCTGGGTGGCTCAGTGGGTTAAGCCTCTGTCTTCGGCTCAGGTTATCCTCTCAGGGTCCAGGGATTGAGCTCCATGTCGGGCTCTCTGCTCAACAAGGAGCCTGCTTCCCCCTCTCTCTCTCTGCCTGCCTCTCTGTCTGCTTCTCCCTCTCTCTCTCTGTCTCTCTCTCTCTGCCAACTATGATCTCTGTCTGTCAAATAAATAAATAAATAAAATCTTTTAAAAAAAAAAGACAAATGAATAAACAAAAAGTATAACCATATAGTGAAATATTATTCATCCATTAAAACTGACACATGCTACAACATGCATGAACCTGAAATTATATTCTAAGTGAAAAAAACCTGACATAAAAGTCCATATATTATATGATTCTATGTATATCTAATTTCTGGAGTAGGGAAATCCATAGTGATACAAAGCAAATTAGTAGTTGCCAAGGGCAAGAGGGAGGAGAGAATGGGAAGTAAATAATGGATACAGGGTTTGTTTTTGAGGTAAAGAAATTTTTCTGTTGATAATGGTGAAGTTTGCAAAGTGTGACTATACTAAAAAGCATGAAACTGTATACTCAAAGAGACTGAATTTTATGGTATGAGAAATATCTCAACAAAAATTATAAATTTTAAAAATACCTTGCAAGCAGAGGTTTTTCTGTTTTAAAACAATGCTTATTTGATATATGCCTTAAGAAAATTCTATTTTTTTTTAGGAATTTATCGTGGCATCCTGCATTGACCACTAAAAGTAAAATGCGAATTCCACATTCTCATGCGTTTATTGATCTGACTGCAGATTTTACAGCAGGTAAGTTACACATAAATGTAAAATATTTCTTTTGAACTGCCAAAGAATTACAAGATTTTATTTATTCTTTTCTTAGTAATCATATCCTACTGAATTGAATGTTAAAACCAAAATGTTAAAAGGTTATAAGGAAGTCAGTGATATTAGAGACACTTTAAAAGTACTGGACGTAGAGGTGCCTGGGTGGTCTCGTTGGTTAAGGGTCTGCCTTAGGCTCAAATCATGATCCCAGGGTCCTGGGATCAAGCCCACATTGGGCTCCCTGCTCAGTGGGAGCCTGCTTTTCCCCCTGCCCTTCCCCCCTCTTCTCTCTCTCTCAAATAAATAAAATCTTTTAAAAAAAAAAGTATTGGATATAATAAATAAACCTTTAGTTGCTTTTGTTGTTTGTTAACCACATCAAAATTTGGATTCTCCACTTACAAATTCATGCTAATTTAGACACCTGTTGCCTGATGTTTCTTTCCCTTTCCATTTAAAAATTTTTGACTAATAAATGCTATAAATGTAACTGTAAGAAAAATATTTAGCTTATAATTTAAATTTTTCAGAGGCTTTTTACAACTTTACTATGAGCAATTCTAAATGTAGAAAAGTAGAATAATATGATACACTATTCTACTTTAAATTATCACTTAGCTTCAACAATTATCAACATACGGCCCATCTTATTTCATTGGCACAACCATCAACAAGCCCCTCCTGCCCCAGATAATTTGAAATCCCAAACATTGTATCATTTCATTTATGGATATTTTAATCTGTATCTCTAAATGATAGGGACTTTTTTAACATCCAAAAGATCATTTTCATATCTAAAAAAAAAATTTAACAATAGTTTCTTAATATCATCAAATATTCACTATTGAAAATGTCCCAGTTATCTCCTAAATGTTTTTAATAAATTAAAAGCTAAACAAGGTACATAGGTATATTTAAAAAAAAAAACAAAAACATTATCTGGCGGCACCTGGGTGGCTTAGTCAGTTAAGCTTTCGTCTTCTCAGATCATGATCTCGGGATCCCAGGATCAAACCCATATCTTGCATCTGGCTCCCTGCTCAGCAGAGAGCCTGCTTCTCCCTCTCCCTCTGCCCTTTCCCCGTCTCTTCTCCACCCCCCACCCTGCTCTCATGCACATGCTCACTCACTCTGTATCTCAAATAAGTAAAAATCTTTGAAAAAAATAAAAACCAAAAACCATTTTTGTGTTACAGAATGTCTCAAACTCTGGATTTTGCCATTTCTACCCTCATGGTGTTAGCATGTGACTCTGTCCCCTGTATTTCTTTTAATACAAGGTTAAATTTGAAACCTTGATCAGAATGAGACTTTTTTTTTTTTTTTTTTGGTCAAGACTACTTCCTAGATATTGCTATTTGTTTCAGCTCATTAGGAGACATGTGATTTAAATTCTATCTCTTTGGTGTTGTTAAGATTGATTAGTTTCAGATTTCCTCAGCATGGACCATTCATTGTAATGCTGTCCTAATGGTTTTAGCTGCTATTGATATTTATGACCATGTCCAGTATTTCAATAGGAGTTCCAAAATTGTGGCACCCTAAATCTGTCATTCATCTGTATGTATTATTATCTGGAATTTTCTATCTAATAAAAAAGACAACTTCCATCATTATCTCTTTAGTCACCTGAAGTACAGCTCAGACAGGCAGGTTAAGTGCTAGATTTTTGTTCCTCCTCCCTAATTTTTTTCCAATTATTTTTAATGTCAAATAATTCTAAAATTTGCCATCTTAAATCTTGCCATTTACGACAACGTGGATGGAACAGGGTATATTATGCTAAGCGAAATAAGTCAATCAGAGAAAGACAATTATCATATGATCTCACTGATTTGAGGAATTTGAGAAACAAGACAGAGGATCATAGGGGAAGGGAGGGAAAATTGAAATAAGAGGAAAACAGAGAGAGAGAGACAAACCATAAAAGACTCTTAATCTCAGGAAAAAACTGAGGGTTGCTGGAGAGGAGCGGGGTGGGAGGGATGGGGTGACTGGGTTGTGGACATTGGGGAGAGTATGTACTATGATGAGTGCTGTGAATTATGTAAGACTGATGAGTCACAGACCTGTACCCCTGAAACAAATAATACATTATATGTTAATAAAAAAAGAAGTGAAGAATATAAAATACGTGTATATATGTATATCAAATAAGTTACCAAGTTATTATATTCAGACTTTGAACTTAGACTCATTAACTATAAAATTATATATTTTTATTTTCAAATGAAGAAAGCCATAGTAAATGAAAAAAAGAAAAACTTGCCATCTTAACCATTTTTAAGTGTATAATTTAGTAGTTTTAAATACATTCATAATGTTGACCTACCATGTAACTCATTTCATTTTATAAAACTAAAACTGTACACCAATTACTAACTCCTCATTCCCTTTCCCCACCCTCTAGCAACCCCTATTCTATGTCCTGGCTTTGATTTTGACTACTCTGAGTACTTCAAATAAGTGAAATCATGACAGTATTTGTTATTTTGTGACTGACATTCACTTTGCATAAAGTCCTCAGAGTTCATCCATGTTATAACATATGTCACAGTTTCCTTCCTCTGTATCCCACATTTTGTTTATACATTCATCTATTCAAGGACACTTAGGTTACTTCCATGTTTTAGCTGTTGTGAGTAATACTGCTGTGGACATGGATGCACAAACATCTCTTAGAAATCCTGCTTTCAGTTTTTTTGGAAGTGGAATTTAGGCCAATATGGTAATTCTTTTTTTTTTTTTAAATATGTTGAGGAACTGCCATTATAGCAGCTACACCATTTTGCATTCCCACCAGCAGTTGCACAAGAGTTCTCCACGTACTTGCTATTTGTTATATTCTGTTTGTTTGGGGCTTTTTTTTTTTTTAATTTATTTATTTGTCAGAGAGAGAGGGAGAGAGAGCGAGCGAGCACAGGCAGACAGAGTGGCAGGCAGAGGCAGAGGGAGAAGCAGGTTCCCCGCCGAGCAAGGAGCCCGATGTGGGACTCGATCCCAGGACGCTGGGATCATGACCTGAGCCGAAGGAGCCGCTTAACCAACTGAGCCACCCAGGTGTCCCATGTTTGGGGCTTTTTTTAATACTAACTCTCCTAATGAGTGTAAGGTGGTATCTCTTACAGTTTTGATTTGCATTTCCCTAATGATAAATAATGTTGAACATTTTGGAACATCTGGATGGCTCAGGCAGTTAAGAGTCTGACTCTTGGTTTTGCCTCAGGTTATGGTCTTAGGGTCTTGGGATTGAACCCTGCGTTGGGCTTCACACCCCGTGGGGAGTCTGCTCAAGGATTCTCTTTCTCTCTCCATTACCCTTTCTCTCAAATAAATCTTTAAAAAAAAAAAGTTGAACATCTTTTTTGTGTGTTTATTGGCTATGTGCATATCTCCTTGGTAAGAATGTTTATTCAAGTCCTTTGCCCATTTTTTAATTGGATTTTTTTTTTTTTTTTTTTTTTTTTTTTTTTTTTTTTTTTTTTTTTTTTTTTTTTTTTTTTTTTTTTTTTTTTTTTTTTTTTTTTTTTTTTTTTTTTTTTTTTTTTTTTTTTTTTTTTTTTTTTTTTTTTTTTTTTTTTTTTTTTTTTTTTTTTTTTTTTTTTTTTTTGGTGGTGTTGAGTTTGAGTTATTCTCTATTCAGGATATTCCTTATCAGTGATATGATTTGCAAATATTCTCTCTCATTTTGAGGATTCTTTTTTACTCTGTTGATAGTGTTACTGGATGCAACAGTTTTAAAAAATTTTTAAGCCCATTTTTTTCTCTTGTTTCTTTGTTGCCTGTGCCTTTGGTGTCTACCCAAGAAATTATTGCCAAGTCCAGTGTCATGAAGCTTTTGCCCTATATTTTCTCAGAAGAATACTTACATACTTACTTACTTTTGTCCCTTTAGGGCTTTGATCTGTTTTGTGTTAACTTTTGTATACTGTGTTAGATAAGAGTCTAGCCTCATTCTTTTGCATGGATACCTGTTTTTTTCCAGCACCATTCATTGAAAAAACTTGTCATTTCCCCCACAAAATGGTCGTGGCACCCTTGTCAAAAGTCATTTGACAGAGCTGGGTGGCTCAGTTGGTTGAGAAACTGCCTTTGGCTCAGGTCATGATCCTGGACTTCCGGATCGAGTCCCGCATCAGGCTCCCAGCTCCTTGGGGAGTCCGCTTCTCCCTCTGACCTTCTCCTCTCTCATGCTCTCTCTCACTCATTCTCTCTCAAATAAATAAATAAAATCCTTAAAAAAAATTTAAAAAAGTCATTTGACAATATATAGGAGGATTTATTTCTGGGCTCTGTATCCTATACACTTGTCTTTAAGCCAATACCACACTGTTTTGATTATCATAACTGTTCAGTAAATTTTGAAATCAAACTGTGAATTTTTCAACTTTGTTCTTTTTCAAAATTGTTTTGGCTATTTGGGGTCCTTTGAGATTCCTTATGAATTTTAGGATGGATTTTTCCGTTCCTGAAAAAAATGCCCTTAGGATTTTGATAAGGATTGTTCTGAATCTGTGGATCACTTTGGGTAATATTGCCATCTTAATAATTGTCTTCCAGTCAATGAACATGGAATATGTTTCCATTGATTTATGTCTTTTAATGATTTCTTTTGGCAATGTTTTTTAGTTTTCACTTTACACGTCTTTCACCTCCTTGGTTAATTCCATTCTATATTAATGAAGTTGTTTCTTAATTTCCTTTTTAGATTTTTCATTGTCAGTGTGTAGAAATGCAATCAATTTCTGTGTGTTAATTTTGCGTCCTGCTATTTTGCTAAATTCATTTATTCTGACACTTTTTTGTGGAATTTTTAGGGTTTTCTACAAATAAACATATTGTCTATATGCAGAGAACATTTTGCTTCCTCCTTTCTAATTGTTTACCTTATATTTCTTTCTGTTCTTCATCCCATTTTTATCAGTAAAGAAAATCTCTTTGAGTAATCTTTCTAAAGTTAACTTAAAATACATGGGGAAATATTAAAAATTGTCATTATTAGTGTTGTTTTTCAAAACATTATTTCTGCTGCTAAAATCATTTCAGCAAAGTTATTGAATACCTGCTCCATGCAAAGCCCTCTGCTCTTTGTTTTGTGAAATACAAGGATGAGAAGAAATCCTTGCAGTCCTCAAAGAGCATTTAGTTTTCTGGGAGAGTCCACCAGTCTAGCCATGTTATGTGGCAGAATAAAATAATTACATATTACCTTATATATATAAACGTATAAGTATATAAATATATAAAGTAATAACATATTAATTACAAACTGCTGTAAAATAACAAGAGAGATAGTAGGTAGAGACAGACAGCCCCACTGTTCTTAGACTAGAGTCCTACACAGTTGAGCTAAGAATTTGGCCACTGAAAAAATGCGTTATATGCTTCTCATTATCCATCATATGCTCTCTACTCATCCTTTGGAAAATATAAAGCTTTTCTAAACAATTAGTTCTAGAAGAAATTCTTGTTATAAGTGGGACTTCCTATGGGAGACAAGATATAATGTAGTAATTGAGTTGCCCATGACAAATATTTTTTAAACATTTTTATTAGATTTTTTTATAATTAACTTAAACTGTGGCTTTTAATGACTTTTATCCATTGTATGGTTGTAACATAGCTTATTTAATCCTTTTTTTTGGACAGTAGTTTCTTGTTTTTATTTCATTTTTTATTCTAAATAGAGCTCTGGTGCCTTATTTTGTGTACATCTCTGAAAAGTTCCTTAAGGAGAGGTCCTGGAAGTAAAATAACCTGGTTAAACAAGTATAAGATTTTTAAGGTAAAACATAGCCACATTGCCCTTCAGAAACCTAAGAGAGTGCTTCTTTCTCCCACCTTTCCCAAAACTTGCGTATTACTTTTTAAGTTTATTACTATTTTGATAAGTGAAAAAAATTTTCATTATACCTTTAACATCCATTTCTCAAATTAGTATGAAATCGAATTTTTTTCATATGTGAGTTTCATATGTGTATTGCCTTATGTATTGCTTACAGTTGCCTGTTATTTAAGGCTGTCTTGAAAAGTGAAAACTAAAAATGACATGAAACTAAATGAAAATTAAAACTAAACATGAAGGGGCACCTGGGTGGCTCAATCAGTTAGGTGTCTGCTGTCGGCTCAGGTCATGATCTTGGAGCCCTGAAATAGAGCCCCGCATCAGGCTCCCTGCTTAAGAGAGAGTCAGCGTCTCCCTCTGCCTCTGGCCCTTTCCCTGCTCGTGCTCTCTCTGTATGTCTCTCAAATAAATAAATAAAATCTTAAAAAAAAAAAACCTGAAACTAAACATGAAATCTTGAGGCATCTGGGTGGCCCAGTCACTTAAGTATTTGACTTTTGATTTCTGCTCAGGTCATGATCTCAGGGTCATGAGATCAAACCCTACATCAGGCTCTACACTTGGCATGGATCCTACTTAAGACTGTCTCTCCCTTTCCCCCACCCCCACTCATACTCTCTCTCTCTAAAAGAAATTTAAAAAAACTAAACATGAAAACTAAAGACATAACATTAAAACCTAATTTAGTGAAAGCAGTTCTGTAGGGAAGCAAGTCAGTAGAACCCATGATCTGGCCCAGAGCAAGGACAGGTCCTTGGAATGTTAAGAGAGGTGAAATGGTCCACATGTCCCAAGTCATTTACCTGTAAATATCTTCTTTCTCAACTGACTTTTGATACAGGTTCTATTTTATAGTAAGAACCTGAATCTTGGTATTTGTTTTCATTTTTGAAGGCAGGTATCTTTTCCTTAGTCACCAAATGGGGACAGGATGGGGCTTTCTTCTGTAGGAATAAAAGAATGTAATAGAGTCTACTCCAAGTCATGTGTAGTCATTTCTGCTATATATGGAGGTGTGGACTAAGATTCTAAGATGATTTTCTTCAGGTGTATTATTGAAGAAAATGAGAAGATCAGAATAATGTATTAAGAAATACAGAATATTTGGGGGTAATAAAGAACTGAAAATCTTGAAGACTATATAGAAAATGGTAGCATACATGAGTCAGTTTCCACTAATTGTAGAAGTCCTTTGATCGATAGAATAACACAGTTTTAAGGCAGAGAACGTGATTATGGTAAGAAACTCAAACAGTTCAAAGAAAGGCAACCACTATTTTCAGTTTCCTCTGCCCTTCCTGAAATGTTCTGCACAGATACACACTTTCCCTTTTTACCCAAATGGAATTAAATTTTGTGTATAATTGTGAATCTATCTTAATTCAGATATATTAACATATAAGCAACATATAGATCTACCTGGGTTTTTTTAAATGACTTATTGGGTCTTGCATTATAAATAGAGATACTATAATTTGACTAAATATCTGTCTCTTGATGGACATTTGTATGCTTCTCCTTTTTTTTTTTTTGCAACTCCATTAAACATTTTTGTTCATACATCTCTGTATTTGCATGCAAACATGGGAATATCACATATTCCCAGCACTTTAATTAAGGTTGTACATGTGCTTTTATTTCCCTTAACTGCCTTTTATCAGAGAATATTTTAAATATATGGAAGAGAATAAAGGATAAGCTAGAATGAACATAGAAAACTTTTATTATTAATTCTCATAAATATTGAAGTTTCCCTTCAGAGGCTGTACTGCAATCCCATGAAAAGTGTATGAAAGTGCTCATTCTAGCCAACATTGGATATTTTCTTTTATTTTCTGAAGTGTATATATATTAATTATGGATTATTTCAGGCATACAGAAAAAGTGGACATGACATTTGTTGTTTTAAATATTCACATTTTTTGCTAGTCTAACAGATATCATGCCTTGTTTTGATTTGCATTTCTTAAAATGTTGTTAATGTTAAACAGCTTTTCATATAGTTATTAGCCATTTGTGATTCTTTCTCTTGGAATTGTCTGTTTATATACTTTGTCCTTTTTTCTGTTAGAGTTTTTTTTTTTAATTTATAAAAGCTCTTTTTTCTGGTGTCTTTTTTAATTATTTAAATTCAGTTTTGTTAATATATACTAGGTAGAATTTAATGGTTCATCAGTTGCATATAACACCCAGTGCTCATTTCATCAAGTGCTCTCCTTAATGCCCACCACCCAGTTACCTCAATCCCCTCCAGCACCTCTCAGTTTTCTAGAGTTCAGCATCTCTTATGGTTTGCCTCCCTCTCTATTTTCATCTTATTTTATTTTTCCTTCCCTTTCCCTGTATTCATCTGTTTTATTTCTTAAGTTCCACGTATGAATGAAATCATATGGTATTTGTGTTTCTCTGACTGACTTATTTCGCTTAGCATAATACCCTGTAGTTCCATCCACATAAAAGATCTTTTACCTTAAGGAAACTTTTTACTTTGTGATACATGCTATACATATCTCCAGCTTGTGTTTGTATAACTTTTTACTTTGTACTTAACATTTTTTGGATGTATAGAATTGTTAAATGTTTACTAATCACATTTTTCTTTCATGGTTTTAAGGTTTTCTGTCATGCTTGGAAAATGCCATTTGTGTGTAAGATTTTTTAAAACAAGTTTTTAAAATATTTTTGGTGCTTTTTAATCTTTCAGTTGCATTTTCTTGTTGATATTTTTGTTATATTTTTAGTTTTAATTGATAGTTTTGTTATATCTTTATTAATGGCCCCTGAGGATTCCTTCTTCAGCAGCACAGGCTTTTTTGTTTTTTTTCTTTCCTTCTTTCTTTCTTCTTTCCTTCTGTTTGTTTCTTTCTTTCCTTCTGTTTTTTTTCCAGTAATTCCAGTACTTAACTGTTTATCTGTGTCCTTCCTTATAGAGCATATGGGTCATCTTTTCCTTCCTATAGATTTGCAAATAAAGAAACAGTCCCAGTCATTGGTCATTTAAACAGAGAATTTATTATATTTGAATAAAAGATGACTCACTTTAAAAAGAGTATCATAAATAGTGCCATTGAAATTGTAACAGATTACAACATAGGTATACATGGGAAACAGCCCATTTCTTTTCTAAAATCAAGGCTCTAAAATCTATTGCCTTGGACATATATGGGAGAAAGGAAATTTAAACTTCTCAATTAAAATTATCTTGGGCTCTTTAGGGTTTTAATTTTTCAGTTAAATTTTCAGTTATTCTAGGTCTTACCCCATTTTTCCTTCTAGCATGAGTGGCATCTGGGTAAGCCTAGGGATAGGTTCATAAGTCCTCAAAGAATTGGAAGGAGAGATCTTTGTGTCTGCTCTGAAGTCCTTATACCACCACACTGATGACCCTTATACACTATGTACCCTGCTGGCATTTGCTGCTGAAGTAGGCAGCTGGGGAACTCCTTCCTGATCTTTTCTGAATCGGTCATAGCCTCATAGTCTGCCCACCTAACTTAATTCTGCCTTGAATCTCACTGTTTGAATGGATTCCTCTGAAGCTCCACCCCTTCCATTCAGCCCTTTGACTTGTCAAAAGTGTCCTGTGTCTTGGGATTCACTTGACTTATACCATACTAGCCCAAGCAAGGACCAGTGACCCTCAATTGGCTACCTTTTATGATCTTAAGTCTCTTCTCTACAAATGAAAGTCAAGGAAGGTTTGAGAATTCTAGGTGAGGCTTCTACACTGCCTTTTATGTCATTAAGAATAACCCCTCTATATAGCTGTCATTTCACAAGCTGGGCTTCTCCTTGAGTTCCAGTAGGAAGCAGCGTGCAGGTCTGTATTCATCTTTCCCTTCAGCTTCATCACTTTCTCTGTTCTTAGTGTTTTCCTTCTCCAGGTTGAACCTTGACTGAGGCCAGGAAAGGTGGTCAAGGAAACTGGCCTCGAATCTCCTCTTTTTCCAATCTCTGACTCCTCTTTCCCCCCAGCCTTCTTATTGCCTCCCTAGTAGCTCACATTCAGGCTTGAGTTCTTTCTACCTATGATTTAAGTAAAATTTGTTCAGATCCCCAGGTTTGGCTTTTAATGTGTAAATAGAATTATGGGGATTTAGGACTCTTTTTCATTCTCAACAGAGCCTGACTTTCAGTACTTTTTTCTGACTGGAGACTCAAAAACTGCTATTCTGGAGGTCAGAAGCTGAATAGTTGACTTTTTTTTTGTGGTTCTGCTATGGTAACTCTAATCTACCCCAGACCAATGGTTTTCAAAGTGTGGTCTGGGTATCCCTGAGGATGCCAAAGATCCTTTTTTTGGGGGGATGGGGTGCTGCCCATGAGGTCCAAGTAATTTTTATAAAAACCATAAGACATTGTTTGCCTTTTTACCCTCATTCTCTTACATTCTTTTCACTGTCGTTCTCTTTGCTCTCATTCTCTCATTATAACACAGTGGAGTTTCCCAGAAACTTTAAAACATGTAGTGTGTTCATTACTTTGACATCTTGTGTGTGTATGCTTATGTATTCTTGTGTTTTTAAAATGTCTGCTTTAATGGTATGTGACCGACCAAATGCCCAAGGTCAATAAATGCTTGTTGAATAAATCTCCAACGTAAATTTGGCAGAGTCTGCCCTGGACTCTTGACCATATAAAATATGCTCTTCACATAACATTAGCAACTTTAGTAATCATTTTTAAATGCTAATTATTTTAGGGGCGCCTGGGTGGCTCAGTGGGTTAAAGCCTCTGCCTTCGGCTCAGGTCATGATCCCAGGGTCATAGGATCGAGCCCCACATCGGGCTCTCTGCGTGGCGGGGAGCCTGCTTCCACCTCTCTCTCTGCCTGCCTCTCTGCCTGCCTCTCTGCCTACTTGTGAACTCTGTCTGTCAAATAAATAAATAAATAATCTTAAAAAAATAAATAAATGCTAATTATTTTAATTAAGACATTCCTATTCTAAAAAAGTATCTAATTTTTAATTTGGTAGATTATATCTATATTATATCTATTATATGATAGACACAACTCACGTACAAAAACTCACTGGGGTCCTCAGTAAGAGCAGAAAGAGATCCTGAGACCAAAAAAACTGCTACCCTAGGCAAATGGGTGTCTCTGACTGACTGGGGTCATTATACAAAGTAATGAAAAAGAGTCATGTAATAATCTTGATACATACTTATATTTATCAAAGATAAGATCTTGGCTCTGTAAAGTCAAATAGATTATAACCATCTCTCTAAGAAACCCCCACCACCACCACTTTATTCATGCCAAATAATTGCCATGGTTCTGGCATCTAGCCCTGAAAGGCAACCAAATGAAAGGACTAGAAGGCTGGTCTATTGGTGAGTTGATATAAAATATATAACCTTTGGTCCCAGGGACTCTACCATTTTCTTTATTAGGTCATTTGTCTGTTTATTATAAACCTGGAAAGCTATCCCTTTACATGGGCACTAGCCATGTATTTACTTTTAGAACTTGAAAGTTCACCCTTAGAATGCCTTCCTTGTCATTTCCCTGAGCAAGGTGGATGGGGCCTGCTAGGCATTTAAAGAGGCAAATGTTGGTCATTGGGAAGGCAAAGGAAACATGACCTGAAAATTTCTTTTTTTTCTCCCTATTTTATTGAGATCTATTTATTGATGTATAGCACCATATCAGTTTAGGGTATAGAGTATAATAATTTGACTCACATTTATTGTGAAATGATTACCACAGTAAGTTTAGTTAATAGCTATCATCTAATATAGATAAAAGAAACAAGCAAATTAAAAAAAAAACATGCAAAATACTTTTTTCCTTGTGTTGAGCTCTTAGCTCTCACAGATTTCCTATGTATCATTCAGCAGTCTTAGCTATAGTCATCATGTTGTACAATACATCCTAGTATTTATTTAAAACTGGAAGTTTGTACCTTTTGAGAATCTTACTCTAATCTACCCCCTCAACTGCCCTCCTCTGATAACCACAAATCTGATCTCTGAGTTTGGTTTACTTTCTTGTTGTTGTTGTTGTTGTTGTTTTTAAAGATTTTATTTATTTATTTGACAGACAGAGATCACAAGTAGGCAGAGAGAGAGGAGGAAGCAGGCTCTCCATGGAGCAGAGAGCCCAATGCGGGGCTCGATCCCAGGACTCTGGGATCATGACCTGAGCCGAAGGCAGAGGCTTTAACCCACTGAGCCACCCAGACGCCCCTGTTGTTGTTGTTTTAAATCCCGCATATAAATGAGATTTATCTTACTCTTTCTGACCTGTTTCACTTGGCATTATCCCCTAAAGGTCCATCCATATTGTTGCAAATAGCAGGATTTCTTCATTTTTTATGGCTGAATAATATTCCATGTGTGTGTGTGTTTGTGTATGTTTATACACCCCACCTTCTTTATCATTTCATCCATTGATGGACACTTTTATCCAATGATGGATGCTTTCCATTTATTGCTATTGTAAATAATGCTGCAGTGAGCATGGAGATACAGCTATCTCTTCAGCACAGTGTTTTCATTTCCTTCAGATGTATTCCCAGAAGCGGACTGGGTGGATCATATAGTTGCACTACTTTTAATTTTTTGAAGACTTTCCATATACCATTTTCCATAGTGGCTGTACCAATTTACAGTACCACCAACAGTATACAAGGATTCTAATAGGCATGAGGTAATAACCCATGGTGTTAATTTGCATTTCAACATGACCTGAATATTTCTTTGCTATCACAAATACTTTTTCCCTCATTCATCAGTTTCAGTAATCACTGATTTTCTTCTCTGTGAGGCATTATGCTAGAAACCAAGGGTTTAAAGATGAAAAACAAGATCACTAGACTCAAATGCTATAATAGCATGAACCTCAAGGATATTATTATAGCAAGATATCCCTTTATTCATGTTGGATTCGGAAGTTTAAATTTGATTTTTAAATACACTGATTTACATCTTAAATGTTTTAAAATGCAGCAGAATTTCAGACCCAGGTGCATGTCATTGCCGAAGAGCATTTGTTTGTTGTGCATCTGGTGAAGCTACATAGGATTCTTTGTGTCTTTCTTTCTTTGCATAACCTTGGTGATCTCATGGTTTTAAGCTCATCTACATGGTAATGACTCCCAAGTTTATAAGTCACATATCCAGCTGCCTGCCATCCATCTCCACATCTATATATCTGTCTGGTAACACATTTCAGTCAGTGTTTCCCAAACTGTATCCCTGATCTTTCCCTTCATACCTCCTCAGCCCCAAATCTTCCATCTTACTTAACAATAGCCCCATCTTTCCAGTTATTCTGTCAAAATGTTAGGAGTCATCCTCATCACCTCTTTCTGTCACATCCCACAACAGATCTTTAGGAAATACTGTTCATTCTGCTTTCAGAATATATCCACAACCTGACCGCTTCTCATCACCTTTACTGTAGCGATCCTGGTTCAAGACAACATCATTTCTCATCTGAATTACTCCAGTTACTCTTCCCCTGCTTCTGCTTCTGGCTTTGTCCCCCTATAGTCTCTTTTTAACATATGAGTTGTTATGATCCTTTAAAAATATAGCTCAGGGGGGCGCCTGGGTGGCTCAGTGGGTTAAAGCCTCTGCTTTCGGCTCAGGTCATGATCCCAGGGTCCTGGGATCGAGCCCCACATTGGGCTCTCTGCTCCGCAGAGAGCCTGCTTCCTCCTCTCTCTCCCTGCCTGCCTCTCTTGCCTACTTGTAATCTCTGTCTGTCAAATAATAAATAAATAAATAAAATCTTTAAATATATATATATAGATATATATCTATATATATATATATAGATATATATATATATAGATATATATCTATATATATATATCGCTCAGGTCATGTCACTCTTCTCAAAGTCTCCCAGTTGCTTCTTCATTAGATTTAGAGGTCCAGCCAATGTCTGTAAATTGGCCAGCTGGGCCCACATAATTTTACCCAAGGTCGTTTTCTTTTCCCTTTGATGCCTTACACCAGACACACTAACTTCTGTGATTTCCTTAAACACTACAAAGCAAGGTCCAATTGCAGAGCTTGGTTTAAGTGGCTATTTACTCCACCTGGAATATTATTCTTCCAGATACCTATATCACCTCTTTTGGGTTATTTCTTCTAATGTACTTCATTTCCTTCACATCTTCATTCAGATGTCATCTTATTTGTCATTGAGTTCTCCTGTATTCAGAACTGCAACTCACAAGCACCCCCCACCCTTGCCTTTGTTCTCTAGTTTTTCTCTAAATCCTTTTCCCTTGCTAAAATATTATATACTTATTTTTTATTATGTCTTCTCATACTACAACATAAACTCCATGAGGGTGGGGATTATTGTTTATTATTATTGTTCTATTCACTGTCATTTCTCTGGTACCTAGAACAGTGCCTAGCACCAAATAGGGACTTAAGGACATCTGTTGAATAAATAGTCACAAGTTTGGCAGCAAAACAGAATCTGAAGACAGCTAGCATATTTCTAAGTGCTTAAACTGTCCCTAATTGGTAGGGCTCTTTCAGCTAAAGATTTAACAGCTAACCAAGGAAGCTCTTGATGAAAATAGTATTTGTTTACAAAAGTTCAAACATATATTAAATATTATATTATATATAATATATTATATATAAATATTATATATATTAAACCCATATTAAATGGGTTCTCTTTTAAAACTCCACAAGGGTTTTCTCAGAACTATATACAAAGCTTAGGAGTGGCTGTGAAATTTTATCTGAGCAGATGTAGAAAATAATGGAGACATTTTTCAAGAATTCTGTCCATTTTTTAAAAAATACAAATTAAACCATTTCAAACCTTAAGATATCATAAGGTTATCTTATAAGTCCCTTCTAAATGCATTCAGTTTGAATTGATTCACATTCGGTTCTAAATAATAGTTGATCTTTATCAGCAAAGATGAAGAGACCTGTTTACTAAAAACTGCAGTTGTTTCTGATGTTATCATTATGGTCTCTGATAAGGATAGGGCACCAGGGAGACAAAGTAATAGGAAATTTTTTTTTGTAAGCATCCTGTAACTTCTATGGTATTTACACAGTTCATTTTTAAACACTTCTGAGAGAGACTTTACAGAGTTATTAGTCTGTTGTAGCACTATTACACTTGTTTTTTTTTCATAATATTAGTACCTATTATTGGTCGGTGGGCTTAATCTAGGGATGTCTATCCCTTCCTCAGTCTTTCCCCCCAAAAAAGTCCATTAAGGTATTGAATCTACCATAATTTTTTTTAGCTTTTATCTGAAATAGAGCCAGGAATTAATAATAAGAAGAATCACTACCATTTATTGAGCACTTATGTGAGCCTGGCCCATATTGTAAGCAGTTTAAGTACTCTGTATTTATTTAGTAAGTATTCACTTATTGGATCCTCACAACAACCTGATGGAGCAGATTTCTATTATTAAATTCATTACTCGGGGCGCCTGGGTGGCTCAGTGGGTTAAGCCTCTGCCTTCGGCTCAGGTCACCCCTAACCCTTGGGGCCCTGGGATCGAGCCCCGTGTCAGGCTCTCTGCCCATCGGGTAGCCTGCTTCCTCTTCTCTCTCTGCCTGCCTCTCTGCCTACTTGTGATCTCTCTCTCTGTCAAATAAATTTAAAAAATCTTTAAAAATAAATAAATAAATTCATTACTATATTGTGAAACCAACACAGAGAGGTAACTTCCCTGGGAATCACACCATGGAACCTGAGAAAGAGACTCTCTGCCTCTAAACTTTCAGTTTATTATATACATTTATATGACTGTGTAGAGCTGTATTCTTAACATTATTTGGTCCTAAATCCCTTTGAGAATCTAGGGAAAGTTACAGAACCTCTCTGAAGAAAAATGCCCATGAAAATAAAATGTTTTGTTCACAAACACCCTGAAACCAATCTATAAACTCCCTAGAAGAGATGAAGAAGAATGAAATAATAAATGAAATGGTTAAGAATGAAATAATACAGCTCGTTTTGAATCCTCAAACATTACAGACATATGAAGCAAAAAAATAAAAGTCCCACATTAACTGAAACTGTAGATATTAACATTGTTACCGCTTTAGTCTCTGTTGACCAGATTGTTTCTCTAAGCACATTCTATGCACAAAATAAACCATATGTGATTTGTTTTGTGTTTTGTTTTTTTAATGATGGTAAGAACTATATTGAAACATAAAACCTCTGTTCATCAGAAAATATCATTAAAATAAAATAGAAAGACAAGCCAGCCACAGATGGGGAGAAGATATTTGCAACATATGTAACGAAGCATGAGTTGAGTTCCAAACTAAAGAACTCATATAAATCAAGGAAATGGGCAGCCTACTAGAAAAATAGGGAAAAAATATGGACAGGCATATCACAAAAGATCAAACAGAAAAGACCAATTAACATACATGTTCAGCATCTAGGGAAATCAGAGAAATTAAGTGAAAACCAGAAAATAACATTTTACACTCATCTGTTCTGCAAAAATTATTGAGGCTTCTCTGATTACACAGTGAAAAATTATACACATTAGCATGAATGAATCTCAGAAACAATGTTGAGCAAAAAAAAGTCTCAGAAGAGATTTTAGGTAGATTTCAAAACTAGGCAAAACTAAATAATACACATTGCATATGTATGGGTGTGTATAATAAAACTATAAAGAAGAGTGGGGAAATAATCAGAAAGTAACCTTGTGGATGAGGAGGAGGAAGAAAAGATACAGCAGAGATGCACTGGATTTGAGTGGCAGAAGAGTGATCTGTTTGTTAAGGGAGCAGAGTATACTTGAATGTTTATCACTCTTTATATCTTTGATAAATTTTATGAGTTATTTCACAATTTTAGAAATGATTGCCAAAAATGAGGCAATATACCATTTTGACATTTCCTTTTTTCACTTCATTTCTTAGAAACCTTTCTATCTCAGTATTTTAGATCTACTTCATCTACATCATAGCTGAATAATTTTTACGTAAATATGTATCTCTTTTAACATAGTAAGTCTTGCCACTAAACACAGATTGGGAAGTACCTCAGTAATAAATGCCACTTACAACATTCTGGTTTGTGAAGAGATTCTCTGTGTTCAGTGGATTTTGCATATTGTCTGTAGGATTTCATTACCATCTGGATTTAAGATTTTTACTTTGTTGATTTAAAACTTAAATTTTGTGGTTTAAAGTTTATTTAAGCTTTAAGTAAACACATGCTGTAATGCCAGTGTACTGTGATATGTAGCACTAAATCTGCTTTTGGCTTACTTAACACTAGTACATTTAGCACTGACTTCTTGTTTTTCTTTTCTCAGCTTTTTATTCTGAAAGTTTTCAAGCATTCACACATATTTAAAAGACTATTAGAATTAGAATACACTTAACCTACATTGTACAATTCTTAACATTTTGCTCTACTTTCATATATATACACGTATACATGCATATGTATGTGAAGAATTTTCCTGAACTGTTTGAAAGTGAGTTGATTTTCTCCTATACAACCATGATACCATTATTACATCTAAGAAAATAAGTAGTTGTTCCACAGTATTATTTAATAATCCATTAATATTCATATTTTACAATCATTCCAAAAATCCACTTCATAACTACCTTTTTTTTTTCTATTTAGAGCCCCATCAGAACTCACCTATAGCTATTTCTCTCTAATCTCTTCTAATCGAGCTGTCACCTTGCCTTTTTTTTTTATAATATTAACTTTCTAAAGAGTCCAAGCCACTTGTATTATAGAATGCCCCACATTCTGTATTTATCTGGTGTTTCAGTTGTTTCCATATGATGTTTAACTTTCGGACACCAACTTCTTATAGTGCAGTAACGGAAGGTACTCCAGTAAGCTCAGTGTTGTTGTTTGACTGTGTTTTGACAAAGATGAACTTTTATTTTTCTCTTTTCATTATGAAGCAGAGAAAGGACCAAATGCCATAAATAGCACAAATGTGATCTTTAAAAAAAAAAGGAAGAAGGATCAAGTATAATGAGTGCTTATTATATTAGTTGCATTTCCACAGAGACACCAGTGTGTTGGCCATAGGCAATTTATAAAGTCTCTTCCTGATTTAAAATATATATGTATATATATTTTAAGTTACTTTTTACTATATTAGTGCAATATGTTATTTATTGTATAGAAATAGTGACATAGAATTTCTTCTTTTGATTCAAATGGTTTTGGGTATTTATTGCATGAAGTATGATTCTTTTTCCATCTACATTCAAAACACAACTATATTTCAGTGTGTGAGAGATGTTGTAGCTCTGTTCTTTGATTCTTTGCAAAGGCATTTGATACTCATGTTTTATGATTCTAAAATTGAAAACATAATCTCCTTATATACATGATCAATTTGGTCATTTAAATCACTAACCAGTAAATTTAGCCTATAAAAACTGTTAAGATTAGACAACATAGTTGATGTCAGTTGGCCATTTGGTACCAAATGGAAATATACTCCAGATATTTATAATCAAAGAAGGTTAAGTGAACACTGTTTAACTCTGTGCACACTGGCTCTGGGTGGTCAGAGTCAAGATTCTGGAGAGAACCATGGCTGTGGCACCCAAAAATTTGGTCTTTCGGTTCTTCCCCCTCAGTTTGGAATTTGATCAAGTCTTTTGGTTTTTTGAGACTGTCTCCTTATTTGTAAAAATAGGGATGGTATCACATAGCTTGATACAGTATCTTTAGAGTGTTTCTGACTAAGAGCAGTAGTAAGAAAATATTTTACATCATAACCTGTACATACATAGTTATACCATGTCTGTTTACATGGTATAACTGTTTATACCATATATATGTATGTTATATATGTTATAAACATATATACATATAAACATATATATAAACATATAACTGTTTATATGTTTATGTTATATAGAAATGTTTATACATTTCTATATAACATGGCTTACTCATATTGTGTATGGTACACTTATTTTAAAATGTTGATGAAATTGATTTCATGACCCAATAAAAGGTAATGGCCCTTGGCTGAAAACACTATATAAAGATTCAGTTAGTTTCAGATTCTACTACTAAAATGATCCTACTTACTTCTACTACTCTGGTCATTCAATTAGCAAATGTTTTTTGAGCAGCTATCATGTACCTATGTGAACAGAACTGGCAGTCCCTAGCCTTTTGTTGTAGCCCCTTGGGAAAGAGGGAAAATACATAAGAAAATGTGTCTTTGTGAACTATCAACTAAACCACAAAGAAATACGTGGGCAAATGAAAGAATACCAGAAAGAACCTGCTTTATAGTGGGCGTGGGAAGCTGCAGCGTGACGATATGGCTCAAACCGGGGGGCAAGGAAAAAGGAAACTGGAGCAAGGATGAAGGAAAGCTGCAGTGGGGCTTTTGAAACATGTCTTGACTAAACAAGTTTGAAAATTGTGCTTTCAATCATTTCTCCTGAGGTCACTGATTTTTTTTAATAAATGATCCTGTTGTAATTAACCACATAAATAATGCATTGCACAAAAGACTTTGCCAAATGATTTTAATCTTTAACTGTCTGTTTTAATAATCATCCCCCTGGGGACGCTTGGGTGGCTCAGTTGGTTAAGCAGCTGCCTTCGGCTCAGATCATGATCCCCGCGTCCTGGGATCGAGTCCCACATCGGGCTCCTTGCTCAGCGGGGAGCCTGCTTCTCCCTCTGCCTCTGCCTGCCACTCTGTCTGCCTGTGCTCACTCTCTCTCTCTCCCTCTCTCTCTGACAAATAAAAATAAAATAAAATAAAATAAAAAATAATCATCCCCCTGTACCAACACCCCCACCTCATTTCAGGCACCAGTCCCTTTGACATACCTAGTACTTATCTCCCAGAACTCCCACCATAATTCCCTGTCTTTTTGGCTCTGATTTAACCTCTAGGCAGCATCTGACACAATTTTTCTGTCCTCATAACACTTGCTTTCTTTTTCTTTCTTTTTTGACCCCTCCGTGGGCTCTCTTTATCTCTCTGACTGATATGAGTAAAGCTCAGGATTTTGTCCTCTAACTTCTTCCCTTTTTTACAAAAACACTCTTCCTGGGCACTGTATTGATTTGGTGGTTCATTTCTGTGGCCCAAATCAACTACATTACGTGTGCTACCAACTCCCAAATTTATATCCTATCTAGAGCTCTCTTACAGATTTTACCACTCCTGCAAACCATACGCATTTCAAACTCCATATGCCCCAAACAGAACGTTATCTTACCCTCCAAACCTCATCTCATGCTTTGTTTTCTGTCTTGGTGGCAACATCACCTCATCAGCTGCCAAGCCATTTACAAGAGTCATTCCTATTCCCTTTCTTCCTTACTCCTCACATCTAATCAGTTACCAAATCTTTGTGATTTTGCCTCCTAACAATCTTTGGAAACCACTTTCAACTACCCAGCTTTAGACCATATTGTATCTTTCTTACTTACTTACTTACTTATACCATATATATATATGGTATAAACATATATATATACACACATATATATTCATATAAACATATACATATAAACATATAACTGTTTATATGTTTATGTTATATAGAAATGTATAAACATTTCTATATAACATGGCTTATTCATATTGTGTATGGTACACTTATTTTAAAATGTTGATGAAATTGATTTCATGACCTAATAAAATACCTGGCCCTTGGTTGAAAACACTATATAAAGAATCAGTTAGTTGTCCCTTTAGCAGTCCCCTGACTGGTCTCTTAGCCACCTATGTCCTTTTCTTCAAGTCCAGTATCCAGACGACATCCTAGAGTCTAAAGTAGAGATTTGATCTTATCACACCCTTATTAAAATCTCTTAATGGCACCTCATAACCAACAGGAAGAATTTCATGCTCCTTATCACAGCATCCAGGGCCCTTGCGAGTCTGTTCCCTGCCCTGTCTAATCCCCTTGTTAGCTTTCTCTAAACCCATCTCTTTGTACTCCTCCACATGGAACTTATTTCCTATTTCTTCTGCCCAAGATACTCGGAACTCTCCTACCTCCTTTCAACTGGCTGACTTTTACATATCCTTTAGCTCTCAAATGAGAGTTCTCTTTTTTTTCTGGGAAACGTTCTCTGAACCCAGACAACTGCTACTACACTGTTGTAATTGCTCGTTTACTTTTTCCACTAGTCTTTTTCCACTAGGAGATTGTCAGCTCTTAAGGAGAGTTGTCTGTCTGCTCTGTTCATCATTCTAGCCCCAGCTCCTGACACAGTGCTGGTGCCTAGCAATACCTATTTGAAAGATGAAGGAAAGAATGAAAGTGAGAAAAAGCCAGTTGCAAAGGAGGACAGTGTACCATTGTGCTTAAGAACATAAGCTCGGAAGTCCAATGGGTCTGGGTTTTAATCCTGCCTCTACCACTGACCATCTGAACAAATTATTTCACCTATGCTTCATACTCCCCATCTGTAAAAATTAGGGTGTTAATAGTTCCTACATTGCAGGGTAAGGGACAAAATTAGAGAATATAAGTGGAGTATCTAGCACAGTGCCTATAGTATACAAACAAATATGCAATAAGGTTAGCTTTTCTTTCATTGCATTCTAATACATGAACAGATTGAACTAAAAAGCCATCTGATTATCACTGTAATATTTTATCAATAAAAGCACACATACCGGGGCGCCTGGGTGGCTCAGTGCGTTGAGGCCTCTGCCTTCGGCTCAGGTCATGGTCTCAGGGTCCTGGGATCGAGCCCCACATCGGGCTCTCTGCTCATCAGGGAGCCTGCTTCCTCCTCTCTCTGCCTTGCCTCTCTGCCTACTTGTGATCTCTCTCTGTCAAATAAATGAATAAAAATCTTAAAAAAAAAAAAAGCACACATACCTAGAGGACAACATGACCCCACTGACAGAGATTGCTTAATTAATATCAAGAGACATGAGACATACTGTTATATGTGGTCTTCAAGTCCTGAAAATATTATAAAAAGGTAACTGATTTCCCAGTTGGATAAAAATACAATTATGAGGTAAAACAAAATCTTTCCTTGTTATAGGGAAATATGAGCATAATTACAGCTTATTAAAAATGTCCTTTATAACAGTATACTGCATGAAAAAGAAGGGAAATTTTATTGTATCTGATAAGAAATGGAAAGAATGTGAGGTTTCTGAATTTTTTGATGGTAACTACTCTCTACTAAGGTATATCTCTTAAAGTGTTTTTTTGCTTAAAAAAGTACATTGTAGCTCTCTAAAATCCACTTACTCTTATTATTCCATTTACCTTTTATTTCATGTTCACTGAATTTATTGTCTATTATTTGATGATACAAATTAATTTAGTTCCACCTTGGCAACGTCTTATACTCTCTGCCATCTGTCAGAGTAGCCCTAGCCTTCAAAATGTGATCTGCACAGAAAGGGAAACACTTATCTGAACTGATTAAAAGTACCGGGAGAGCAAGCACTTTCTTCTTCCTGATATGGAAAGTTCTTTCCATTGTGGATGTTATCTAGTCTAATCCACACATGTGGTTTGAAGAATTACACTTCTTTTGTCTGGTGAACAAGCTTTCCCTAAGTATGGAAAGAGCATATTGTAATTGTAATCATATTAGCTGTTTAATGTCACTAAGGCTCCATTCGGTACCCTAGAGAATGAAAAGTGACATTTTGGCATTATGGTTATCATTCTGGAAAGAATGCCTGCCTGTAGGTTAAATTCTTTATCTGTCAGGAAGGATCTGATTTATTTGGGGGCATTACTGCCTTTGTGACCTTGTTTGGTATCTAGCTTATTTTCAGGGAAAGAAATAGAGAGGGCAGCCTGAATCAAGGTAATATTTTCTTTTTGGAAACAGATTGCCTTGGTTATATTCAGCCTTTTATAAAGTGCCATCATTATAGAAAGTAACTACTAACTGAAGTGAGCAAAACAAATTTGCAGAACAGATAAAAAATGGTACAAATTTGGAAGCTTGAGTTAAAGATTTTTTTCTTGAAGAGGAGTTAAAATGAAGATGTCTAGTGACCCATGTTTTAGCTTTCATGAATATTTCCAGAATTAAGCAGTACACTTTGCAGTTGATTTTTTTTTAAGAAGGATTTACACACTTCTTTTTTTTTTAAGATTTTACTTATTTATTTGACAGAGAGAGAAAGATTTACTTTTTTATTTTTAAGATTTACTTATTTATTTGACAGAGAGAGAAAGAGCACAAGCAGATAGAACAGCTCGTAGAGGGAGAGGGAGAGGCAGGCTCCCCACTGAGTGAAGATCCCAGTGTGGGGCTTGATCGCAAGACCCTAGGATCATGACCTGAGCCAAAGCCAAATGCCCAACCCACTGAGCCACACAGACACCCTCAGAAGTATTTACATACTAATTCAGACCTTTTTTATTCTTTTTCTGCATCATGTTTCTTGCCATTTCTTTGTTCCTTAGTACCTCTAAATAAACACAAAAATAAGAAAGAGAAAATAAAGGTTTTTCATGTTTTCTCTATTTTTAGTAATTGAAGGAGCAGTGTTATTAAAAGTAGTGTAGCTTAGGGATGCCTGGGTGGCTCGGTCATTAAGGATTTGCCTTTGGCTCAGGTCATGATCCCAGGTCATGATCCCAGGGTGTGGGAGCCAACCCATGTCGGGCTCCCTGCTCAGCAGGAATCCTGCTTCTCCCTCTCCCTCTGCTTGTGTTCCCTCTCTTTCTGTCTCTCTCTCTCTGTCAAATAAATAAAGATATTTTAAAAATGAAAAGAAAAAGGAAAACTGACTCTTAAAAAAAAAAGGTAGTGTAGTTAGTTTAAAGTCTGAACTTTAGGCTAACCTACTGTGTGTGCCTGGTCAACTGTGGGACA
Source organism: Mellivora capensis (assembly GCA_004024625.1). Taxonomy (NCBI): domain Eukaryota; kingdom Metazoa; phylum Chordata; class Mammalia; order Carnivora; family Mustelidae; genus Mellivora; species Mellivora capensis. Next base: position 26,589 of record PISX010020008.1, read on the forward strand.
CCATGTCTCTCCTCCAAGGCCTACTGTTCTGTGAAGAAGAGACTTCAGTGAAGTGTTAAAGAGTGATTAAAGGCATGCTTAAAAGGGCTTGTGGGACGCCTGGCTGGCTCAGTTGGTTAAGCAGCTGCCTTCGGCTCGGGTCTTGGTCCCGGCGTCCTGGGATCGAGTCCCGCATCGGGCTCCTTGCTCGGCAGGGAGCCTGCTTCTCCCTCTGCCTCTGCCTGCCACTCTGTCTGCCTGTGCTCGCTCTCTCTCTCTCTGACAAATAAATAAATAAAATCTTTAAAAAAAAAAAAAAAGGGGCTTGTAAACAAGGGCCCCTAGGTGGCTCAGCAGGTTAAGCATCTGATTTTTGATCTCAGCTCAGGTCTGGATCTCAGGGTCCTGAGTTCAAGCCCATGTTGGGCTCTATGCTGGGCATGGGACCTACTTTAAAAAAAAAAAAGTGCATGTAAACTGAAAAGAGAGATTACTGATAAGGCTCCAAGCATATGTAACCCCCACCCCATATCAGTGATGTTGTATAATTTTTTTTCTCAGAGACCTGCAGTAGCTCCTCTTTATCCTCTAAATTAGACACTGGTTCTTTAGCCTGCGTATGTGTGGCCCTTGCCTCCTTTCCCACCTTTAATTCCGGAATTCCCCTGCTGTTATCCTATACTTCAGGTGCACAAAACTAAGCATGCACTAGTTTTCCTCATTGCTATGCCTTTCTTTATGCTCTTTCCTCTACCTCATAGTTCCTCAACTGTGGCATTATTGACATATTGAGCTGAATAATTCTTTGTTGTGAGGAACTGTCATGTGTATTGTAGGAGGTTTAGGAGTATTCTTGGCCTCTATCCTCTAAATACCTCTATGTAACCAAAAATGTCTCCAGACGAGAAGCAGATTACACTTACAGATTATTTCTGCCCTAAGTTTCTGCCCATCTACTCGTTTGAGGCTTCTGCCACCTAACTACAGCAGCCATTTTCCATTTGTCATTACTAACACCTAACTAACAACATTACACCTAAGTAACAACATTACTAACAACTAACACCAGTTGGTCAGTTTCCTGGAGATATTATGCCTCCCAGATAGTTAACTAACTGCTGCTGTCATTTTAGATGATTTCATTGTCCACAGAGATAACCCAAACCCAGCATCATAACCTTCCCACCTCAGTGAATTCAGTTAACTCCCTGTACCTTGTAGGTACCAGAAAATCACTAATCAGATGTCCCACTCTCCTGCTACTATCTCCTGTCCATCTAGGCTGCCTGCCTTAAGTGCCTTCCCTGCAACATTTATTGGACTTTACTGAGACCTCCTCCAGTCCACTGACTGACCCTACTGCTTTCTGTCCACATATCCCCCCCTACCACTTTCACTCCCACCCTGGCCATGGTGCATCATTAAAAACAATCTCTTGGGGCACCTAGGTGGCTCAGTGGGTTAAGCCTCTGCCTTCAGCCTAGGTCATGATCTCAGGGCCTTGGGATCGAGCCCCGCGTCGGGCTCTCTGCTCAGCAGGGAGCCTTCTCTCTCTCTCTGCCTGCCTCTCTGCCTGCTTATGATCTCTCTGTCAAATAAATAAATAAAATCTTAAAAACAATCTCTTCCAAATACCCTTAGCTTCTTTCATTCTCCAACAGTCTGAGACTCTAATCTTAGCTAAACCCAGCTCTTTCTACAAGAAAAACAGTAAAATCATTGAGGTAGGAGTCTGTTCCTGATTTCAGTCTTTCGTTCTGAAGTCAAGGCCTCATTTTCTTCTCTCATATTTCCTGAACTTTTTCTTCACTTTGTCACAATTTGAAATTGAAGTCTTTTCTCATTCTGATATATGTCAGGTGGTCTCCTCTTCTATCCCCTTCCTCATCCTCTCCTCCAGCTACCCTTGGAGAAGAAAGCCATGTACACATTTCAACAACCACTAACAGCTCTCTCTACCTGTTCATCTTGGCATTTAGCAATGTATTTGCTCTGAGTGGCTTCAGAGACAGATATAGACCTCTCCCTCACCCATATTCTTAAGAAAATAAAAAGGGATAATTGAAAGTTTTCTGACATTCTCAAGCAGACTAAAGTAACAAAATATCCTTTGGATAACTGAGTAGATATAAGTTGGGTCATCAGATACCGAAAACATTAGGCAGTCTTTTACCAGGAGACTGATATGACATTTAGTAGCAGATTATGTTGCATGGTTTGATATTTCTTCACACCTGCTTTCTGAATATAGATGTGTTCTTAATTTGATATCCAGGATCACATACTGCGGACGATAGACACAAGGCAATAATACTGTATTTTCTACAAAAATGGAAGGAAGTTTTTGAAACTCAGCTTTTTTGACAACATTAGGAAAATCGGGTATTTTTATATTAATAGAACTTTGGAAATTTTACTTTAAAGCAGTAGTTGGTACTCTTAGTACTCAGCTCTTACTGACTTACACAATAAAGAAAATAAAATTACATGCTTTGCTCTATTATATGTTTTCCATGTATTTAAGTACCCTAAACAGTGATTCTTAATCACCTGAAGATTTCTTTCAGTCTTTGTCACTAATTAACAGAATCGTGCTGACATTTTAAATCTAACTAGTTAACTTTTCATAAGTTTAGACTAATATAGACTTTCTTTTGTTGTTGTTTTGTTTTTGTTTTTTAAAGATTTTATTTACTTATTTATTTGACAGAAAGAGATCACAAGTAGACAGAGAGGCAGGCAGAGAGAGAGAAAGGAAAGCAGGCTGGCTCTCTGCTGAGTAGAGAGCCCGATGCAGGACTCAAACCCAGGACCCTGAGATCATGCCCTGAGCCAAAGGCAGCGGCTTAACCCACTGAACCACCCAGGCTAGACTGTAATATAGACTTTCAAAACAAGTTTGTTTACTTGGGCACTTCAACAGAATTAGAATGTATAAGGTGCTATGTCTTTTAATCTGAATGACAATTTATGGCATCTCCAATCCTCACATGTTACGCCAAAAAATTTAAATGATTGTGGTAGCTCATCATATTTTTAATAACCTATGTAGAAAATGTATATTAAGCAGCTTAAATTGTTTGAATTATTATCTAGTCATATTCAACATGAACTAAATCAGTTTATATCCATTATAGCTGGTTTACTATGAACTTAAAGACTATTAACATTAAATGTCCTGGGTGAGTGGGTGAGTGCTGTGGTGAGTGCTGTGAAGTGTGTAAACCTGGCGATTCACAGACCTGTACCCCTGGGGCTAATAATATATTTATTAAAAAGTAAAAAAAAATTTTAAATGTCCTGGGCCTTAAAACTGTTAAATTGGCACAGTTAAGAAGATTATAAAATTTCCCCAAAAAAAAGGATTATAAAATTAACATTCAGATTAAGTCATATAAAAATGTTTTGACCAAGATGTATACATTTATCTTAGTAGAAATTATCTGTAATCATAACAGACTCTTCATATTGTATATTGGCATCCAAAACACAAATGCCTAAAAATAAATATTTAGGTACACCATGCCTACCTTCCTTCCAAAACCAAGAGAGTCAGTTTTCCATTGATGTTTTTTGGAAGGCTAGCTGAAATTATGGAGTAATTAGAAACTAATTTTTACTGACTAAAGAATCCATTGCACGCTTTTTAGCACCAAAGATCTCAGTATCAGTCATGCCGGTGGCATGCTTTGAGAATATTTGAGAACACTTCTAGTATCCATGTTTAGAAATACAAAGTAACTAAAATGTGTTGTAAAATGAGCTAAAAGTGTATATAGGATGACTTTGTACAAAGTAAGATGCCATCTTTTTTTTTTTTTTTTTTTTTAAGAACTTTCATTACATTGCTTCTGGCAAATAGTAGAACCTTAGCCCTTCCACCCTAAGAAAACACATAGTGCCTGGGACATGGCATCCTGCCAGCATTCTCAAAGTGTTATATGTGGTCCCTCCCCCCTCCCCACCATGGCCTTTACCTAAGATGAAATAGAATTTTTATTTCTGAAATAAACTTTAGAATTAGTCTATGTCGCTAAGTCATGACAGATTTAAAACAGAGCTTTCAGGAACGCAGAGTAGGCTGAGACTGAGGTACTTTTGACTCCTGAGAATTGCAAGCTATCAGCTGACTTAAAAGTGTATACTATTTGTAATCGGTTTAAAAATGATGATCAGTATGGAACCCCTGGATGGCTCAGTCGGTTAAGTGGTCGCCTCTTAATTTGGCTCAGGTCATGAACTTAGGGTCCTGGGATTGAGAACCCCACTGGGCTCCGTGCTCAGTGGAGAATCAGCTTGAGGATTCTCTCCTTCTCTCTCTGCCTTTCCCCCAGTTTGCATGCTCATGCACTTGCTCTTTCTAAAATAAATAAATCTCTTAAAAAAATGATTAGTATGCCAAACACACTTTTTTTCCTTAAAAATATATCTGTGAAACAGCTCAGTTAGATCTAACTTTTAAATGTTTCTCTCCTCTTAAACCAAAGTTAATTTTCATGATCATTAAAAATATAATGCAGATGAAAGAAATAATGGGTTCTTTTACAAAAACATTTAGAGTATGAACTACTATACATAAAATAATGACTTCTTAAAGCTTGCTACTAGTGAGTAAATTCTTTCCTATTGCCCACAGAACCATTTCTAGTATGAGTACTAGAATAAATGATACTTCCAACATATATACCAAAGTATATAAAATGTTTAATATCCCAAAGGATGAATCCTAATCCACTGTGGTAATTGAGAATTCTATTTACCTAAAGAGATTTAAATTAAAAGCTATATATATTAAATGGCACTGAACTGTTAACATGTTATGGTTGCCCATAGTTATATTAATCCCCAAAACATAAGAGCCAGATGTTTGTTGAAGTTTGTTATAATTCCATGGTCTTGTATTTAATAAAAAACCTTTTATGTATTGTGACTTGAAGTCACTTTTTTTATAAGAATTTTTAGATGTTTGCATTTTATTTATACATGTAAAATTTACCACCTATTTTTTAATTATATTTTTTGATAATGAATTGATAATTTATTGATAATAACATTGATAATAAATCCATTTGTAATCTGGAACTACCATCACTACAGTCCTTCCATAAACTCTTACCATCTTGTAAAATAGAAACTCTAACCACTAACTTACTCTCCTCTGCCCCAGCCCCTGGCAACTACATAAGGTATTCTCCTTATGTGTCTGTGATTTTGACTACTCTAAATCCCTCATATAACTGGAATCATGAAGTATTTGCCTTTTTTGTGACTGGCTCATTTTATTTACCATTATATTCTCAAGATTCATCCATGTTATAGCATATGTCAAAAATCCCATTCTTTTTCAGGCTGCATAATATTCCATTGCGTGTGTATACCACGTTTATCTGCTGATTGATGATACTTAGGTTGCTTCCATGTTTCAGCTACAATGAAAAAATATATACCTGGAATTGCTGGATTCTGTGGTAATTCTATTTTTAATTTTTTGAGGAACTGCCCTCTTCGCAGCTTTACCATTTTACATTCCCAACAACAGTGTAAGAGGATTCCAGTTTCTCCACATGCTTGCTGACATGTGTTATTTTGTTTTTCTCCACAGTAGCCATCCTAATGGGTGTAAAGATACTTTGTTATAATTGTTTCCCTAATGTTTACTGATGTTAAGCACCTCTTTACATACTTATTGGTCATTTGCATATATTCTTTGGAGAACTATCCTAATATTTTGCCCTTGTTTAATTTGGTTGTTTTCTTGTTGCCATTATTAGGTTTTATGAGTTTTTTACATGTTTGAGCAATTTCTCCCTCATTGATACATGATTTGCCAACATTTTCTCCAATTCTGTGGGATGCTTTATACTCTATTCTTACTATTTGATGCAAAAATGTTTTTTAAATTTTTACAAAGTTCAATATGCTTGTTGTTTTGTTGTTGTTGTTGCTGTTGTTGTTGTTGTAACATTATTTTCTTCCAATCCTGGAATGTGACATGTGTTTCCATTTGTTTGTCTTCTTAATGATTTCTTTCAGAATTGTTTTATAGTTTTCATTGTACAGGTCTTTTACCTCCTTGGTTAACTCCTGAGTATTATATTTTTTTTGATTCAACTATAAATGAAAATGTTTTCTTAGTTGTGTTTTGGGATTGTTCATTGTTAGTGTATAATGCAACCAACCTCTGCGTGTTAATTTTGTATCCTGCTACTTTGCTAAATTCATTTATTAGTTCTATAATTTTTTGGAATATTTAGGGTTTTCTATAAATAAGATCATATAATCTGTGAACAGAGATAATTTTACTTCTTCCTTTCCAATTTTGTTTCTTTTTCTTGCCTAGTTGTTTTGGCTAGAACTTCTAGTACTTTGTTTAACAGAAGTGGTGATAGTGATCATTCTTACTTCTTTCTTCATCTTAGAGAAAAAGCTTTCAGTCTTTCAGCATTGAATATGATGTTAACTGTGGGTTTTTCACACTAGGTTTTATTTATGTTGAAGTGGTTTCCTTCTATTTCTAGTTTCAGTGTTTTTATCATGAAATGGTATTGATTTTTGCCAAATGCTTTTTCTGCATCAGTTAAGAAGACCAGGTGTCCTTTTTCTTCATTCTGTTTAAAGTGATATAATATACTGATCAGTATTCATAAGTGGTATCATCCTTGTGTTCTAGGAAAAAATCCCACTTGATCATGGTATATAATCTCTTTAAAATGCTGCTGAATTTAATTTTCTGAATTTTCTTGAGGACTTTTCCATTAGTTTTTATAAAGGATATTGGCTTGCAATTTTGGTTTGTTTTTTTTTTTTCCTTACAATGTCTTTGTCCAGCTTTGGTATCAGGGTAATGCTGATCTCATAGAATGAGTTAGTAAATGTTCCTTCTGAAGTTTTTTGGAAACATTTGAGGATTGGTATTAGTCCTTCCTTAAATATTTAATAGAATTCACTAGTGGAGCCATCACATCTAGGGATTTTCTTTGTTGGGAGAGGTTTGATTACTGATTTTATTATTATTATTTACAGATCTGTTCAGATTTTTCTACTTCTTCATGGTTTAGGTTCATACTGCTCTCTTATAATCCTTTACTTTCATAAGCATGGTAGTAATGTTCTCGTGATCATTTCTGATTTTAGTAATTTGTGCCTTCTCTCTTGTTTTTGAAGTCCATCTAGATAAAGGTTAGCCAATTTTCTCAATCTTTTCTGTGAACCAACTTTTGGATTCATTGACTTTTTTTTTCTATTATTTTTGTTCCCTATTCTGATCTATATTATTTCCTTTCCTTTTTTTTTTTTTTTTAATTATTTCTGTTCTGCTAGCTTTGGATTTAGTTTGTTTTTCTAGTGCTGTAAGTTATAAAGTTAGGTTATTGATTTAGAGAGTGTTTCTGCTTTTTAACATAAGTGTTTTACACTGTGTCCTATAAGTTTTATAATGTGTTTTGTTTTCATTTCTTCTTCACAAATTTTACTTGTGATTTCTTTTTTGATCCACTGTTTTTTTAGTGTGTTGTTTAATTTCTACAATTATATGAATTTTCTAATTTTATTTTACTGTTGATTTCTAATTTCATGCCCTTGTATTCAGAGAAGATACCTCTCTTTTTAAAACTTAAAAAGAGTTAATTTGCAGTATAATATATAGTCTACTAAAAATGTCCCTCTTGTACAGAAGAAGAATATGTTGTTGTTGTTGTTGTTGTTGTTGGTAGCATGGTCTGTATATTTCTGTTAGATCTAGTTGGTTTATTTTGTTGTTCAAGTCCTTTATTTCTTTTTTTTTTTTAAGATTTTATTTATTTATTTGACAGAGATCACAAGTAGGCAGAGAGGCAGGCAGAGAGAGGAGGAAGCAGGCTCCCTGCTGAGCAGAGAGCCCGATGTGGGGCTCAATCCCAGGACCCTGGGATCATGACCTGAGCTGAAGGCAGAGGCTCCAACCCGCTGAGCCACCCAGGTGCCCCTCAAGTCCTGTATTTCTTTATCATGTCTGGTAATTATTGATAATGAGATAACGAAGTCTCCCAACTATCATAGTAAAACTTTAGGCTATTTCTCCCTTCAATTCTGTCAAGTGTTACTTTACTTTGAAATATGAAATACTTCATATTTTATTTCACATTTTGATGATCCATTATGAAGTGTATAAATGTTACTGCTCTAGCTTCTTGCTGCATTGCACATTTTAAGAAAAGATAATGTCCATGTTTATCATTTGAAACCTTTTTTGGTGTAACGTGTATTTTATCTAATGTTAGTAGAACTACTCCTCCTCAGTTTTGGTTATTATTTGCATTGAATATGTTTTTCCATCCTTTTATTCTCAATTCTTTTGTGACTTTGGATCTAACATGGGTCTCTTGTATAGCATACCATTGTGTCATGTTTTTATTCATTCTATGAATTTCTGTCTTTTGATTGGAAAGTTAATCTATTGACATTTAAAGTAATTACTGATAAAAAGGGATTTAGTTCCACCATTTTACAATTGTTTTCTGTATGAGTTACAGTTTTTGTTTGCCTCTCATTTCCTGTATTACTCTCTTGTGTTTAGTTGATATTCTGTTATGGAATATTTAAATTCATTTTTTTGTATACCATTTGTATCTCTTCTGTTGTGTTCACCATGGTGATTACATTTAACATCCTAAAATTATACTCCTCTAATTTGAATTTATATCAGTTTAATTTCAAAAACAGGAAAACTCTGCTCCTTTACTGCTCTTTTCTTACCCCTTTAGATTGATGATCTCACAAAATTGCATTTATTTATAATGTGACCAAAAATGTAAATTAATAATTCTTGTAAATGCATTAATCTCTTAAATTATATAGAAAACAAAATAATGTTGTTATAAACCAAAGTTACAATGATACTAGCTCTTGGAAAGATGACTTTTTTAACAATGTAGTATTCGTAAAATGTAGTATACATTTTTACAATGTAGTATTATTTAGACACCCCTAAATAAAATCTTTTAAAAAGATTTTTAAAAAAGAAAAAAAAAAGTGGAGTTACAAACCATTGTTTGAAACACTAGCTTATAAAGGGGCTCCTGGGTGGCTCAGTCATTAACCATCTGGCTTCGGCTCAGGTCATGATCCCAGGGTCCTGGGACTGAGCCCTGCGTCACACTCCCTGCTCAGCAGGAAGCTGGCTTCTTCCTCTCCCACTCTACCTGCTTATGTTCCCTGTCTTGCTGTATCTGTCAAATAAATAAGTAAAAATCTTATTTTTACTTATTTACACCAGCTTATAAAAATAATTTAAAAATATTAAAAAATGAAACACTAGCTGTATTTATTTTTTACTAATTTACTAATATTTTTATTTCAGTATATGGCTTCAGGTCTACTGTCTAGTGCTATTTCATTACCCCCTGAAAGACTCCCTGGAGAGGCTTTTTCAGAGTAGGTCTAATGGTCCTGAATTTCCTTACCTTTTATTCATCTGCATGTCTTCTTAGTTCCTACCTCACTGTTGTACAGTTTTGCTGGATATAGGATTCTTGGTTGACAGTTGTTTTCTTCTAGCAGTTTGAATTTACTGGTGCACTGCCCTTTTGACCTCCAGTGTTTCTATTTAAAATATTTTTTTAAAGATTTTATTTATTTATTTATTTGTCAGAGAGAGAGAGCGAGTGAGAGAGCGAGCACAGGCAGACAGAGTGGCAGGCAGAGGCAGAGGGAGAAGCAGGCTCCCAGCCGAGCAAGGAGCCCAATGTGGGACTCGATCCCAGGATGCTGGGATCATGACCTGAGCCGAAGGCAGCCGCCCAACCAACTGAGCCACCGAGGAGTCCCTATTTAAAATATTTTAATCTTATTGAGGATCCTCTTTATGTGATTAATGGCTAACTTTGTTGTAAAAGTTTTGATTACATTGTCTTGGTGTGGCTCTTCTTTTTTTTTTTTTTTATAAATTTTTTTTATTTTTATAAACATATAAAGTATTTTTATCCACAGTGGTACGTCTGTGAATCGCCAGGTTTACACACTTCACAGCACTAACCATAGCACATAACCCTCCCCAATGTCCATTACCCAACTCCCCTTCCCTGACTCCCTTCCCCCCCAGCAACCCTCAGTTTGTTTTGTGAGTTTAAGAGTCACTTATAGTTTGTCTCCCTCCTAATCCCATCTTGTTTCTTTTCTTCTTTTCCTACCCTCCTAACCCCCCATGTTGCATCTCCACTTCCTCATATCAGGGATATCATATGATAGTTGTCTTTCTCTGATTGACTTATTTCACTAAGCATGATACCCTCTAGTTCCATCCACGTCATTGCGAATGGCAAGATTTCATTTCTTTGGATGGCTGCATAGTATTCCATTGTGTATATATACCACATCTTCTTTATCCATTCATCTGTGGATGGACATCT
>PISX010020009.1:0-36872 GCA_004024625.1 Mellivora capensis
CTTCCTTCCTTCCTTCCTTTCTTTCCTTCCTTCCTTCCTTCCTTCCTGCCTTCCAAGATTTTACTGATTTGAGAGAGAGCGAGCCCAAGTAGAGCGGCAGGCAGAGGGAGAAGCAGGCTCCCTGCTGAGCAGTGAGCCTCAATGCAGGGCTTGATCGCAGGACCCTGGGATCATGATCTGAACTTAACTGACTGAGCCACCCAGGTGCCCTTAGATTACCTTTTAATCTAGTGGATTCCCAATGTTCTAACTGAATGAAGAGCTGCTGGCTCATATCTGTGGGGCAGGCCCTCCAACCCCTGTGGGGGATGGGCAGTGTGGTCTTGTGAAAGTTCTAGACCCCCAGGTCAAGAGCTAGAAGCCTTGGCTACACCTTTCTTTGCAATCCAGCCATGGGACTGCTCCCTGTTTCATAAAATGCGGGTGATGACAGCATACCCACCTCCAGCCGGGGGGATCCTGGTGGTCAGGGGAGAGAAGCTGCGTGAAAGGTACATGACACAGCAGTGCTGGCTGTTCTGGAAGGTGGGTTTTTTTTTTTTTTTTTCCCCTCCCTTCTTACGTGGATCTCCTTATGTTTGACAATGTTCCTCTGTTACTGGAGAGACCCTGCGGGCCTAGTCGTATCATGCCCAACCCAGGACAAGGGCAGTTCTCTGATCTGTTGAGTGAGTGCAGCCTGGGCCAAAGCCATTCAGATTCTTTCTCTGTGTTTATATACTGGCGATTTTTAAAAACCTAATGTGATTTTTTAAAACACATTAAAAAATGTGTTGCTTCTCCTCTCCCCCACTCTGGGGAGTAGGCGGCAGACCCCTCATTTTGCATAAGAGGAAATGGAGGTCCCCTGAGTTCAAGAAACTTGCCCAGGTCTTCTAGTTGGAGTTCTGTGTAGGACACTGTCTTCATCTTAGCTCCTTGAGAGCAACTTGGACTAGCAATGTTCTGTCTGTTTTCTATAGTCTTAGCTCTGGATTGGTGTCCCCTAGGTTTTCCTGGGTGAGCTACTTGCTCAAGATGCCTGGTTGTCCAGGCCAGCCTCTCTATCCCTATGGTGGGCGCTGCAGGGCTCTGCTTTGCTCTGGAGGTGTTTCCTGCACCCCAGCCCCGCACTGGTGGGGTGCACACTCCAGAAATAAGAGCTGGTTTCCCCTCTTGCCTACTTCTTTTTATGTCTAAACGCTTCTGTTTGTCTTCTCTGGGCTGCGTTCATTTCCCCCTCTTTACTGCTGCAGTTTATTGCTCTTTGCTGGCTTCTTTATTTTTATTTTCTAAACTTGCCTGAAATGCATCTTGATTTTGGCATCTTTAGATGTTTAGAGCCTTGCACTTTGTTACTGATTTCCCTCATTTTGCAGAATTCCATTTGGTTGCAAGTCTGTTTTGCAAGACTCCGCTTCTTTCCTCTCCATCATTAAATTTTGGTACTTTTTCTGTTCCTGCTCGCTTTCAGAAACTTGTCTTTTGTTTTTGAGATTGTCATCGTGGACCTTCAGTGTGCTATGGTTTGACCTCCCATCAGAATGACTTGGTTTTGGAATTGTGTGTTCATGGAGTAGAGGGCCCCTTTATGGTGTCCCTGCTCTTTCTGAAGGGAAGATCTGTCCAGATTACATTGGGGGTTCTGCACTATTCACTGGCTCTTGTAAGATCAGTTCGGAACACCTCATTACTGTGCGGGACACCCTCCATGTCCTTCCCTGCTGCCTCTTCACCCACACCGCACCTGCCATGCCTCCCTGCTTCCCCTACGCGAGACCAGTAGTTCTCAAACTTTTTGTTTCAGAGTGCCTTTACAAATTCTTTTTTTTAAAAAAGGTTTTATTGAGAGGGAGAATGAGAGAGAGCACTGAGAGTGAGAGAGAGAGGGCAGAGGGAGAGGAAGAAGCAGACTCTCCACTGAGCAGGGAGCCCAATATGGGGCTCGATCCCAGGACCCTTGGATCATGACCAGAGCCGAAGGCAGACCCTTAACCAAATGAGCCACCCAGTTGCCTTTGTCTTTAAAAATTCTTGAAAATTAATGAGTCCCCAAAGAACTTTCAATAATGTGGATTATATTTAGCAATCTTTACTGTATTCGAAATTGAAATGGAAAAGGTTTAAAAATACTTATTAGTTTACCTATAGCAATAATAAACCCATTACATGATAACATTTCTAATGAAAAATAACAGTTTCTAAGAAAAAAACATTTAATGGGAAGACTGACTTTGTTTCACATTTGTCCAGATCTTTGAGACTGCATTCACCGCAGACAGATGGATTCTCATAAACGCTTCTGCGTTCATCCTGTTGCAATATGTTGCGTTGGTTGAACTGTAAGAAGACAATGCAGCCTCACCCAGATATGTAGCTAGGGAAGGGAGTATTTTAATAACCTTTTCAGTTAATTGTGGGTAGTCTTTGAAACTACAACAGAGCTTGACAAGTGGTAGGTTTGTGTGTGTGTGTGTGTGTTTTTTTACAAGATTTTATTTGACAGACGGAGATCACAAGTAGGCAGAGAGGCAGACAGAGAGAGAGGGGGAAGCAGGCCCCCTGCTGAGCAGAGAGCCCGATGCGGGACTCGATCCCAGGACCCAGGGATCATGACCTGAGCCGAAGGCAGAGGCTTTAACCCACTGAGCCACCCAGGTGCCCCGGTAGTTTCTTAAGATTTATTTTTTTTTATTTGATAGAGGGAGAGAGAAAGCACAAGAAGGGGGAGCAGGGAAGGGAGAGGGAGAAGCAGGCTCCCCAATGGAGGGGGGGCTCCATCCCAGGACCCTGAGATCATGATCTGAGCCATTGGCAGACCCTTAACCCACTGAGCCACCCAGGCACCCCCAAGTGGTAGTTTTCTAAAGGTTTGTTGTAGCCAAGAATCCGAAGCCCCATGAGTGGACTTTTCATACTTTGTTCCATTAAAATCTGTTGGTCCACCTTGCACTTTGGAAAGCTCTTCCATGCATTTTGAAACATTACACGTGAGCCATTTGGAAAACAGCACTTTTGTTAAGGGTACTATACCACTGTCGTCTGGAAAGTCCAAGTATGGGGAGGACCCACAGCTCACCATGGCTGATGCAAGTTTTTCCACAATTTTAGTTTTTGCTTGAAAGCTCCCACTTTTTTTTTTTTTTAGCAACAGATATAATCAGTTTTTTTTTTTACATCACCAGCTTCCTTTATTCACTTCTGAGAAAATTTCCACAAATGCCCGAGTCTGAATAACCCACAGTTTTTCTGCCATCCTTTCAAGTAGAAACGGTGGCGCCTGAAGAGCCGCTGATCCAGCTCGCGGCCTCGTCACACGAGCGCTCCGCCCCACAGCCCACGCACTTCGCCTGGCCCCGGAAGTGCTTTCTGAGAGCTTCCGGCTTCCTCAGTGGGATATTAAAAAGATGTGTACTTCAGGGTCGATATGTAATACAATGAATACTTTCTTACTGCTTCATCAAGGATGTTCTTAGGTGAAACTGACTTTTTTTTTTTTTTCTTTTTAAATGGTGAGTACGTGGCCGTGGGGAATACGGGGGCGACTAATAGAGTCACGGGCCACTCCTGGATTGCCGCGAAGGCACCAGCAATGTTACCCAGCGTTGCTTTTGCAGAGTCTGGCCCCTGCCAACACGGGTGAAGGTAGCTTTGACCTTGCAGCAGCCACCGAGAGGGCCTGGGAACATACTTTGGAAACTATGTTGTCTTCTTTCATCTGCACTCACCGGACTGCCTTGCTTTAAATCTGCTGGGAACACTTGTCCTCACCAGCTCTCCATCTTTGTGTGCAAATGTGTACACACACACACACACACACAGTTTTTGTATATACTGCTTTTACTGATCATGTGTTTGTTCTCAAGTCTCTTCCAGTGGACTGTAGACCCTGAGCCAGGCTTCATACTTATCTTGGTGGCAGTAGCCCGGAAGCAATCTGCCTATTAAATGCTAACTTGTTAGTGTTGGCTCTTTTCATCATCATCATATCATTATTGCAAGGGCTTCATACTTGTTTTTTGAACCAGTGAAGAGTTTGAGTTAGCATTTTTCAGGATTTCCTTACGACAGTTGTTCTCCATGATGTCAGTAAGTGTTAAGCAGCAGGGGCGTCTGTGCTTAACTGGATTTGAGGATGGTCAGCAGGTTTTGAATGGAAGGATTTCCCAGATCCTTCCTTGTATAATGTGCATTGTGAATCCTGAAGGGGATGGGAGGCTATAGGATGTGGTATTTCCAAAGTTGAATAGAATGGGAATCTCCTCTTCTTGGCATATCTCACAGTATTAGGGTTCTTGGGATTTCCCGTGGGAAATATTGTGTTGCCTGGCTTTTCTACTTTTACAGATGAGGAAACATTACATGTGTTCGTTCGTGCATGGATTTATATCTGAGCTATTTTATGAGTCCCTTCTAAGGTTAGGTGCTAGTAGATTTAGGCATGCAGTGCAAGCAAAAAAAAAAGGGATTTGGAGAAAATGCTAATAAACCATTTGTATAGAGTAGATAGTCAGTGGGAGAATCAAGCGTGCATCAACTAATCACCCCAAATTACAAGCGGTATGTAGGAAGGTACACAGTGCTAAACCATCTGCTTTCTGTTTTTCCCATTTTCAAGGCTCTGTGTGGTCTGTTTAGGTATTCCTCACAACACTTTGCCACTGCCTTTATCCTTATGATCCAAACAACTGATGAAGATCATTAAGATGTGGGCTGTTTGCCCAGTCATTTCATCTGCGAGGGTGGTGTGGCAGAGATAAGATCTTTCAGAATGTGAGCCAACTTCGACTTAGTGCCTGGCACATAGTAGGTGTGTGTCTATATCACTTGGCTGAGCAAAGAATGAAAAAGCATACTTTGAAAAAATCTGAGGCTAAAGGACAGACTCCACATGGATCTGTGGTCTCCAATCAGCCCAGTGCCCGAACTCGCTGCACTCTACAGGGTGGGCTGAATAAAACCTAATTACGTGCTTTTCATGCCCCACTGCTCTGAACTTGCGCGTTCTGGAGAGGCCCAGTGACCTTCCCTTCTCTTCCACTCAAAACAAAACACAACACATCCTACCTTCTATTCTGATCTGGTAGCACCTATATATGGCGGGGGGTGGGGAATGTTAATACACTCTTTACATGAATATATTTCACCAAAGGACATGATGTCGGTATGGTAAAATTGGCCTTTGGTCTTCTGCCGGTCTGTACAGGTGACAGCAGGAGGGTTTTGTATTGGAATAGCCTTGGAATAAGGACTTTGCTAAGAAGATTAACCTAGTGTTTAATTTGATGTTTCAGTCTGTGAAGTCACCTACAGAGAAATCAAACATTTACATGTTTATTAACCAGTGCTTTTGATTCTTGGCGTATGGCCCAAACCACTTTGGGCCGGATGAGCTCCGGGAGTATACAGAAATCTCCTACGGCCCCTCTCCCCACACCCCCTCATATGGATAGACAAACAGGAAAACATTTACCGGCTTCAATTATCTTTTTGTTTCAAAGCCTGAAACTTTTTTAGCCACTTCATGTTCCTGCCAGAGTCTGAAAATTAATAGGCTTTAAAGAGGCCGAGGGTTGAGTGGAGTCACTTCGAGAACAGTGTGCATCTGGATGCCTGATTTTTCAGTGTTGCTCTGAGACTGAATTAAGAAGTCTTATTCTCAGGGAGTTTGGGCCCTCTTGGTTTTTAATTTTTGTGATTGAGTTAGAGTTGCAGGAATATCATGATTTGGCTAATTTAAAAAAAAAAATAATTTTCTTCCCTTTGTAAAAGTAATACACACTAATTGTAGAAACTTGGAAACATATCAAAATGTATAATGCTGAAAATTACCCATAATTCTAGTACTCAGAGATAATCACTGCAAACCATTTTGTTGTATTTGCATGCATTTGTATACGCATAATTAAGATCATTGTGTTTAAATTTCGATTTCTAGGGACACCTGGGTGGCTCAGTTGGTTGGACGACTGCCTTCGGCTCAGGTCATGATCCCGGAGTCCCGGGATCGAGTCCCGCATCGGGCTCCCAGCACTGCGGAGAGTCTGCTTCTCCCCCTGACCTTTTCCTCGCTCATGCTCTCTCTCAAATAAATAAATAAAATCTTTAAAAAAAAAAAAAAAAAAAATTTCGATTTCTACTTTTCCTATTTCACATAAAAATATTTTCTCTTGCATTGAGAGCTATGCACCGTAGGAGCTTATGTTAGTTTCTGGGGGTTACTGTAACAGATTCCCACACATGGGGAGGCTTAAAACAACAGAAAAGGATTCTTTCCCCATTCTGGAGGTCAGAAGTTGGAATCAAGGTAGAGGAAGTGCTGTGATGCCTCTGGAGGCTCTGGGGAGAAGCCATTGCTTTTCCCACCCAGTTTCCAGGGGCTGCTGGCATTCCTTGGGATGTGGCCTCATCTCTCCCATGTCTGCCTTTGTTCTCATGAGTGCGCACACACGTGTGTGTGTGTGTGTGTGTATGTGTAATCTCTGCCTCTAGAGGTAGGCCTCTAGGGTCCACCAGATAATCAAGGATATCTGTTCATCTTAAGGTGCTTATCTGTTTTATTTTTAAGTTTTGTTCTGTTTAAGATTTATTTATTTATTTGAGAGAGCATGAGTACATGTAGGGTGGAGGGGCAGAGAGTCTTAAGCGGACTCTGTGCTAGGCCCAGAGCCCCATGTGGTGTTGGAACTCACCTCCCTGAGATCATGACTGGAACCAAGACCAAGAGTCAGAAGCTTAGCTGACTGTACCACCTAAGCGCTCTTAAGATGCTTAAGACATCCTAATCACATCTGCAGAGACCCCTTTTCTGTATAAAGTAACATGGACAGGTCCCAGGGTTGGGTCATAATGTCTTTGGGGCCAGTTTTTAGTCCCATAAGCCATAGGACTTAAGAGTGGACTTTTGGAGCCAGACTTCATGGGCTCAAACCCTGTGCTGTCTCCTACTAGCAGGATGACTTTGGGCAAGTGTCTTAATTCTTGCTCCCTCCATTTTCTGGTCTGTAATGTGGGAATACTAAGTTTAGTATAGTGCCTGGCCCTCGCAAGGATTAGCTGTTATTATTGCAATTATTATTTTCATGAGAAATTCTTTGTAAAATGTTATTTTAGTGGCTGCATAAAACCGTATTTGTGAATGTACCATAATTTATCACATTGCATCACTTCCTTTTGTGGGTTATTAAGTTTATTCCAGTTTTTTATCTCATGTATAATACTGCCACAGATACCTTTGAGCATTAAGTTTTGTCTCCACTTCTGATTCATTCTCTAATATAGGGTTCTGAAAATGGAATTATAGTGTCAAAGGGTATGTGTGAATTAAGCTACTTAATAAGAATTTGTCAAATTGCTTTCCAGAAAGATTGTGCCTATTATATAACTCCTACTAGTAGCTGAATGATGAGAGTGCCCATTTTACTGTGGCCATACCTGCATCGAGTGTTATCATTTTAAACATTCTCAGCTACTTTTAACATCATCTGCCCTTTTAAGATTGACATATTACATAGCAAGGAGACTCAATGTAGTGGTTCCTTTAGCAAAGAGTAGTCTCACAAGGCAAGAAAACTTCAAATGAAGTGATATCCTTGCTTTGTCAAGAGGTCAAGTGCTTTCTCCATTTTGTTTTGAAGCCTGAGCGTTTTCGAGGTTACCAGAGAGGGGTGCTGGCGAGAGGACGTATGAGTGCCAGGACAGTGCTACGTGTACAAGCATTTTAGTAAATCAGTTTTATTTTTGTTCTCAAGCTTATCCGTTGAAAACTCTGAACATTGAAAACTGTGAAAACACTTGAACAGAAAACAGATCAATTTAACTACTTTTCTTTTTTCAATTTAACTACTTTTCAACTAAAACTGCTTGAGGCACAGAAGGATGGGGTAAGGGACAGCTCCTCTACTGGCTGCCAAAGATGGTGGGAGACCAGCTTGGAAAGGGCAGAGGGAGAGTTTGCACCTGTTCCTTACCTGTTAACCTTTCCTTTCCTGGGGGTGCTAATTGCAATCTGATCCTATCCAGTCTAGGCTCCCCTGGTGCAGAGGAAAAGCAGGGGTTCTAGCTGTGTGAAAGACAGGGTGATGATCTTTTTCTCCCCGGTGGTGCTCTTATATGGATGTACAGTGCGTACCGGTACAACTGGTCACACACAAATTGGGCAATACCCGTATCAGTAATTGTGGGCTCAATGGTTGCCCCAAAGATGTTTCCCAATAATGTTGCCCTGTTTAGAGAAAGGGTCTTTTAGATGCAATTAAGATAAGGATTTTGAGAGGAGATCATCTTGGATTATCCAGGTGGGCCTTCAATGCCATCCCAAGTGTCGTTAGAAGAGGGGAAGAGGGCTATGTCACACGCACAGAGAAGGCAGTGAAGCAGAAGAGAGATGTGGCCACAAGCAAAGGAGTGCTGATAGCTGGAAAAAGCAAGGTGCACCTTCTCCAGAGCCCCTGCAGGGATCGTGGCCCTTGCCTACACTATGATTTCAGCCTTCCAGACCCGAGAACTGTGAGAGAATAGATTGGTGTTGTTTTCTGCCATCTAGCTTGCGATAACTTGTTATGGCAGCTGCAGGAGACTTACCTGTGCTTCGTTCAACAAGACTGTTACACTGATCGCATGTTGGGCTGTGTGACTATCTTATATGCTGTAACAGCTTCTCAGCTTCTCTTAATTTCTGTGCTTATCTTCTCATGAACTAGTAGTGAAGAGTTCGGTGGGTGACCTTTGAGTACCAGTGGTCTAGTCTCCCACCCTTATTTTATGGATGAGGAGACTGAGGCCCAGAGAGGAGGTGGTAGGACTGAGCTTAGAGCACAGGTGGCCCTCCTGGTCAGAGTGAAGAGACCGGGGGCCAGGTCTGGAGACCCAGGTCTGGAGTGAGCAGACTGGAGCACTGCCCTTTAGCCTGTCCTGCAGGTCAGCTGGTGTCCTGGGGCTATTCTGTGACCTGCTGAGTGAAAGCCACTGGAGCACGGGGCTGCTTAGAAGGCCCAGAAGCCAGGGGGATCTTGTAAAGCCTTTGCTTCTGATATCCAGCAGCAGGCAAGTCATCCTGTCAAGGGTGAAGGTCCTGGCTTGCTCTTGACTTCAGTCTCTGTGGTATGACCCAACCACAGAGCCTACAGGGAGCTACAGCAGGAAGGCCCCTTAATTCAGGGCCTGCACGGCATGGTCAGCTCACATACCCCCCCCCCCCGTGTGTGTGTGTGTGTGTGTGTCTTTTTCTGAATAAGGACGCACCGCTGCTTGCCTAAATTTACATATCTTCATCCTCAAAAGGGGGAGGGAGGCAGCATCCATCTCCAAGCTTATCAGTTTGGGGAGGGAAGCCATGGGCCTGCCTGCTCAGCGTGGACTGTGCGGAGTGTCCCAAAAAAGGGGGTCTGTGGAGGGGTAGTTCCCCAAAACCCATTACACCTCTTTTTCTGATTTCTCAACAGGAATAACTCAAGTTACCTTTACTGGAAGTCAGTTTGCTGGAAGTACTGAAACTGCAGTTCTTAAAGTTGAAGAAAAGGTAAATGGAAGCAAATTTGTACCTACTAAAATTCCCTTATCAGGGAAGCCAGTGTTTGGGGCAAGATTACTGTTCCTGGCATTCCTCAAACATGCCCAGTCCTGTGTGTTCTCTTTCCCCTCCTCTTGGCCTGGCCAGGTTCTTCTTGATCCCTGAAGGTCTTTACTTCCCTGGAAATCAAGCCTTTTATGTACGTATTTTTTAAAGATTTAATTTATTTAGACAGCGCGAGGGGTTGGGGGGCAGAGACCAGGTGAGAGAGCACTTTAGGTAGACTCCCGGCTGAGTGTGGAGCTAGAGCCGGGGCTTGGCTCCATCTCAGGACCCCTGAGACTGCTGAGGGTTCTTGTCTCATGGACTCGAGAGATGAATCTCGCGGGCAAAATGGTGAAGTGAAGTGAAAGTTGATTAAGTGGAGATGAGAACAGAAAGGGAGGGAAAAGAGCTCTCTAAGAGTGACAGGGGTCCGGAACGAGTGGCCACTGAGGGCTTTTATGGTGGGTCTTTTCTAGAAAACTGACCAGGGAACTTGGTAAATATTTTGTCTGTGACCTTTAAGACAAACAAAAGGTGAATTTGTAAATATTAAGAAAACATCTTCTCTATATTTAGAACAAACAAGGCAGATTTGTTAATGTTCCCTTCTCTCTGGTTAGTATCTTGCCTATAACATTTCTCCACATCTGCGATTGCCGTGAGCCTGGTCACGTAGCCCCCCACCCGTCTCTCCCTACCTCACCTCGCCCACCCCTCACTCAAGACCGTGACCTGAGCCAAAACTCAAGAGTCGGATGCTTCACTGACTGAGCCACCCAGACATCCTGGAAATCCAGCCTTTTTATTCCCTCCTGGCCGGTAGTGACTTTTCCTGCTTTGGAACCCCTGTCATACTATCTCCTTCTCTCTGACATGTATCGTAATGAGCTTGACATGACTGTTCGTGTCCCCTACCCCAGGCTGCTCTTCTGCCAATGCTCCTTCTCCGTGAGCCTTCCCCCACCACGTTCCTGGTATTTCCACACTTGATTGTAGTAGCCTGTTTGCACCTTGTCTGTTACAAGCTCCTTGAGGGCGTATCTGAATGTGCCTGGACATGCTCCATAAACATACATGTATTGGATGAACAGGGTATCAGGCTTCCCCACTAGACAGTCACCTCCTGGAGGGCCCACTTTGTCCCTCTACCACTATCATTCTCAAATCGATTCTGTTTTTCAAGCATTCATCAGAAATTGCTGATCTCTAGATGTCCTTTGTTTTGGGGCTGTTGGTGAAACGGAGCGAATAGGAAGGCTTTTCTATCTGACTTTTATTTTTCTTGGGCAATATGGACCCATGTTAAGAGCAATAGCCCAGCAACTGAAAGGGAAGGGAGGTGACAGGCAAGTCAGAACAGCAGTGACTGGGAGCATGGCCTCCCCCTGGCCCGTGTTGAATGGAGGTTGCCAGAGGTGGGGTTTTGGTCATGCTGTGATTGGGGGCCCTCCTGTCTGCTGGACAGCAGACCCCCTCCTCCGTCCCATCTGCATGATCTTCTGAGCTGCTCCAGTCAACAGACAGCGGTGTCTTCACCACCTCCCTGCTCCAAATCCTTTTGCTTTGAATGAATGAGCGCTCAGGTTCCTTTTCTCAAGCTGTTTACTGCACTGTTAAATGTCTCAAAAGAACTTTCTTATTGATCTTCCCAGTTTTGTGGGTCCCCATCGACTGAGAGTCCTTGCCTTAACCCTTCCTACCTCCCAGTAACCAGTAGTTGTCTCTTACCTTTGCATTACAGGGTGCTTCTACACACATTCCCAGCTTGCGTTCACCTGCCAGTCCCAGGAGATGGGCATTCAGGCTCAGAGCAGTCAGATGTTTTCCATGAGGTCATGTGACCAATGTGAATGGAGTTCAGCTTTTCTCCCTGCTGCACCGTTTTGGTCCTTCCTCTTGGAAGCCACTGCTGCCATCACAAAACCTGGGGCCCTGTCTCCTACCCACACCCTGTGTTCCCTTTGGAGAGAGGATGCTTGACCTTAACCTTCTGTTAAGAGATGCAGTTTGGGGACGCCTGGGTGGCTCCACCGGTTAAGCATCTGTCTTTGGCTCAGGTCACGATCCCAGGGTCCTGGGATCGAGTCCCTTGTCAGGCTCCTTGCCCTGCAGGGAGCCTCTTTCTCCTGCCTGCCACTCTCCCTGCTTGTGCTCTTGCGCTCTCTCACAATCTCTCTCTCTGTCAAATGAATAAATAAAACCTTTTCTAAAAAAAAGAAGGGGGATGCAGCCTGACCATGGTGTTACCCCCCACCCCAGCTTTCTTGACAAAATAGTTCTCTTCCTTCCAGGACCCTCCAGTCAATCCTCTAAGTTTTCTTTTTGTTAGGGCTTATTTAAATGCAGGAAATTTAATTAGTTTACATTAATACTGCGCTGTCTTACTCTATGAGTAAACTGAAAGACACTAACGGGGGTTTAATCTAGCTGTTTCTAATGATGGTTTTTCTCTCCCTTCTCCTTTAAATAACTGAAAATGCTTCTATTAATCAGGGCCGCAGAGCACAGTGCTTTATTGCCATGTGGAATTGTGTAGTTAAATGTGATTTCTAAAAAATGGCTCACATTGTAATTAGAAAGCAGATTGTTAAATGGCATTTTGATTTGTCCTTTGGTGGGGAATTGGAAGTAGACCCATCACGGTAGGAAACCAGGTTCTAGTCCAGAAGGAGGCATATTAACTTAAGAGCAGCGTGTGATTTCAGTGAGTCATTGTTTTCCTAAAATAGGGTGTCTTCTCTGGTCTTCTGGTGAGGGAGAGAGACCTTCCCCTGCATCTGATGCCACCTTAGATTGGCATTTCCCCTGGAGACAGTCCTACTTGGAATCCCCTGTGCAGGCTGGTGCTCCAAGTGGTCTGATCGTCCGGGCACAGGACTAGGTAACCAGGCCCTTCTGCTGGGACTCCTTGAAAACATCAATATCGAGAAATCAACAAACCTGTTATGATGCCTGTAACTGAAGAAAATGTTGGGCTCCATATTTCCCACTGTGCCATGATGCAAATATCATTTTATTGCTAAAATGACTGCCTTCCTGGCCCCAGAGCTGGTGTCTGCATCACTACTGAGGGTCGTCATTGAAGCAGCCTGTGCGTGGTCACCCGAGTCTGTCCCCATAAGCTCCTTCTGTGGTGCCCCTACCTTGAGGTGGCCCAGTGGCAGGACATCCAAGCACCCAGGAGGAGGGTGGGAAGGGCCAGTGGTGAGAAGATGCAGGCATTGTCATTCCACGTGACTTCTCTGTGCTTTATAGGACATTTTATACCTATTATGGTGGCTAGCAAACTTGAATGTCTTGCAGGCGCTTCACAGTCACGGGGTCCAATTTTTATCTCCTCTTCTCTTTCTATCACAGCCCCTTTGCACACCTCCCTCCATCTCATTAGGTTGTGCAGCTCTTAACTCACTTTTTCCAGCCAGAAACTGGGAAGTCGTCTCTTAAGCCCTCACCTTTGTCTTCCTCTGGATCCTGCAGTCCTTGCAGTGCTCCTAAAGCAGATCTTGAATTCATCTGCTGCCCTCCCATATCCATCCCCCAAGTCCAATGACACCAGTAGCTGCTGGGTTCCTATAAAGGCTTTTGAACTGCTTGCCCTATTTCCACCCCCACCCCATTCTGCTCATCACTTTGGATTCAGGTTGACCTTTAAAACGCTTGTCATGTTATTTCACTCCTCGCCCATACCTGTCTGTGACCTCTTTCTGTGCTTGGATGAATTAGCGTGGCCCATGGGGAGGACTGCATGGCCTGGGCTCCAGACCTGGCTAGAGGTCTCACAGCACTCTTGACATCATGTTCAAGTGGCTTGTGAAACACTTTAACCTTTCACTCTTGACTTCCTTGGCAGGCTGCAATGACTTTGATTTTCCAAGGACAATGAAATCACTGTCAGCTGGTAAAGGTGTACCTAGAATGGATGTCCTGTTCTGGAAAATGGCATGGGGGGATGGGGATTTGTTCTTCTAAACCCTAGAAATCAACCTGTAGGACACAGAGGGGGACCACTATTTCATGTGGAACTTTAATAAGCAATTAACCAATATGTCACCTGCTAAAATGTTAATACCCCTGCTGCTCTCCAAGTATCCTCCCTTCCAGATATTTCAGTGTGAGAACATGCATAGCCTTTAGCTCCAGAAATCGTGACTGAAGCTTGGTTCCAGGTCAGTACAAGACAAGACTGACATTCCACAGGGAAAAAAAGAAACACACTAAATATTAGCACATAGCATTCCTTTTTAAACCCATTTCTCCTACCCTGGAGCCTTGTGCTCCTCACCTTAACCTTGAGCTTTCCTTTTGTGTGTCTGTGGCACCACACACACAAACACTTGAGCAGGGAAATCTGGCTCAGCAGAGTGACGCTCTCTGTTCTCCTTGGGCCTTCAGTTCAAGGTGGGATTGGTCTCAAAGTTGGAGTTTGTCAAGCAGGGGAGGAGTGACTAGGAGAAAAGAGGTGGAAAAGGGCATTTCAGATAGCTGCATGACGGAGGCCTGGGAGGTCAGCAAGGGCGTGGCATACTCTGAGAGCTATGTGGGGTGGTTGCGGCCGCTGCAAGTGAAGGTGTGGGCTGGGGACTGACCGGTGGGCTCAGGGCCCAATCATGTCATAAGAGTGTCCCCATGGGATTCTATGCAGGGGGTTCCTGGGTCAGATTTGTTTTTTGCAGCAGGGATTCTGCAGGCTTGGCCTCTTTTCAAGACTTCTTAATGGCATTGACCCAGTTCAGACACACAGGGCCTCTTATTAGGTTTTGTGGGCATGGGACTCAAAACGCCAGACTTCCAAGTTTAAGGTACATCCATAGGTTGTCTACCAAGAATCCCAGAGACATTTAGAAGTCGCTGAACTGCAGTTGGTGTTAAATTACTACCCTGCTGGAGTTTATGAATGACTCCATTCCTGTTCCGTTGGGGTTTGGTTGCCTTGCCATGCTTGGAAGTGGTGCGTTTGAGGCTCCTGTGACATGCAGACCTACAGGCTGTTGGACTTCCTGGAGAAGGCGCTATAACCGTGCAAGGCCATCTTGACATCTTGAATTCGTGGTAATTTGTTATTTCTCAGAATCTAGATGTTGAATTATCGATTACTGTTAGCTTAGCTTTCTCACTGTTAGTCTAGCATGATTTGGTTGGCGGTTAACTGGAACATATCAAATAATGCATATTTATACCTGGAATGTGTTTTGGCTCACGAGTTTCCCACAATGAGAGTTTAAAACCTATATGAGGTTTAAATGAGTCTGCCAGGGGCGGCTGGGGGGCTCTGTGGGTTAAGCCATCTGCCTTTGGCACAGGTCATAATCTCGGCATCCTGGAGTCGAGCTCTGTGTGGGGCTCCCTGCTCAGTGGGGAGCCTGCTTCTCCCTCTGCCCCTGCACCCCACCACGTTCTCTCTCTCAGATAAATAAATAAAATCTTTAAAAATAAATAAATGAATGAGTCCTTTGATGTTTTTTGCCAAAGAGGACACACACCTCTCCTGCATGTGGGCATGGGCAAGTCGTAGTGTCCTTTGCCCACAGCCACAGGCAGTGATCTTAGAAGGATTTAGAAACGCTTGTGCTCTTTAGGGCTCGAGCAAGCAGGAAGTTCAGGCAAGGAAACTCAAGTTAGGAGGCTGTTGTGGAACCCCTCCCAAACAAAGGTGAGGGCCTGACCTGGTGGTGGGGGGGTGGAGGAGCGGGGAGACGTTTGAGGGATGTCTAGCATGAGGCACTGGTAATACTCGGGGGAGAATGTGATACAGGAATGGGGAGAAGGCGTGTGTCCTGGGAAACCTCAAACCTCTGACCTCGTACCATGAGTAAGAGGAGCAGGCTTCTATCATTCAGCAAATACTTAGTAAACCTCTGGTGGGAGAGGGGAGGTAGACAGAGAATGATTAACTCTTTGAAGAGGCAGAGCCAAAGAAGGGCCACTTTATATATCTATTTATTGAAGATTTATTTATTTCAGAGAGAGGACGAGCGCACAAGCACACAGGGGAGGAGCAGAGGGAGAGAGAGTCTCAGGCAGACTCCATACTGAGCACAGAGCCCCACGCAGGGCTCGATCTCACGCCCCTGAGATCAGACCTGAGCTGAAACCAAGAGCCGGATGCTCGGCTGACTGCCACCCAGGCGCCCCAGGAAGGGCCATTTTAAAGGCATAAGAGTAGGCAAAAGGTAACTGGTTTTGACTAGGGGATTAAGGATGTTTTCTCAGTGGCAAGAACATTACACGAAGCGGGCCATGATGAAGAGCCCTGGGACGGGCACGTGTTGGCCTGTTCTGCCTCTACGTTCACAGGGACAGGAGTATGACTGCTCTATATAAGGTTAGGCTTGGGCTCAGCACCCGGGGCCTGGAAGG
Source organism: Mellivora capensis (assembly GCA_004024625.1). Lineage (NCBI taxonomy): Eukaryota > Metazoa > Chordata > Mammalia > Carnivora > Mustelidae > Mellivora > Mellivora capensis. Next base: position 15,893 of record PISX010020009.1, read on the forward strand.
CCAGGCCAAATCTACACTGTGCTTTGTTGACCCCGGGGGCCATTGCAGGCTCTGTAGCTAGAGGACTAAGATCGGAGCTGGGATTAAGTGAAATCATCCTGTCCAGAGACCGAGGCATCAGGGGACGGAGCCAGGCACTTTGCGGGCCGGGGGAACCTCGTGGGGTCCGCAGACAGGCCGCTGGCAAATCAGTCAGCCTTATCCTCGGCCTCGAAAGCCTCTGGTCCTGTGGCCTTTGCCCGGACCATCCCCACTGACTGCTCAGTTTGGCAAAACAGCTTAAGGTACAGCAATAGAAGGTGGCATTTAAACTAAAGACCAAATATTGATTGCTTTGTTAGTGACAGACTGCAGTTCAGCAGCCCAAGGTCGCTGTCTGATGGGGTCATTCTCCTTCTCCTAGCCCCGAAACTGACCCTCCTGGAGACTCCCGAGAAGGCGGACATGCCACCGTGTCAGTATTTGAGAGCAGCTTAGTGTGTGGACTCCCTTCTGCAGAGTATTTGAATTTGGGCAGCAGCAATCAGGGCCTGCAGCAGAGCACAAATAATAGGCTTTGAGACATTCGCGGGTGGGGGGGGGGGTTGTAGAGTCCTTTCTGGATTGATCTTCTCGCCCCTCATCTCTCGCTCATGCTCCGCGGACCTCTGCTGCCTGCTCCCGCGCCCGCACACCTTTCAGGTAGGCTCCTGCCTCCAGGCCTCTGAGCTCCCGTTCCCTGCCCGGCCCCTTCCTCCCCTCCTTGTGCTCAAGGTTGGCTGCACTTTTTCTGCTCAGACGCGGTCCCTTGTAACACTCCTGCGTTACCACACGTCCCTGACTCTGTCACACACATCTTCTCTCCTCCGTCTCCTGTCAGAGCGCGCGCTTTGTCTTGCTCATCGCTCAGTCCCCACTGCCAAGTGCGCGCCTGGCATGTGGACGTGGCCTTGTATCTGGGGTATCGGTGGCCCATCACTCAGCACATACGATCGGTGCCAGGCATACGGTAGGCGCTCAGGAAGTGTGTGAGTGAATGACTGGTGGGTGAGCCACTCTGCGTGTGATTAGCTAGGCCCCTGCGCCTAGCTCTCAGCAGGGGTGTGTTGAATAAATGAATGGATCCGAGGCCGACTGTATGAGTCCTCGGTCTTCTCCCTGGGGGAAGGCTCCCACGTGACCTGCCGTCCCGGGCGCATGTGAGGGCGGTTGCTGTTTGCACTTGAAAATCCAGTCCATACCTCTCTCTCTCTCAGTTTGTCTGCCATCAGCCAGGCTCTGTAATTAACTTGCTGTAATTTAGCTTCGAGATGAATTTCTCATTTTAAAGAGGCCACAAACAACCGGCACTTCTGATGTCTCGGTTGTTAGTGAAGCTCCCGTCTACCAGATCGTAAGGACTGAAGCGCGCTGAGGGCTGTTGGTTAGCTCACTCCTGCCTGTAGGAGTGAGGGGACAAGCCGACGAGTCCCGGCAGGTTGTGGTCCTGTGTTCCTGGGGTGCTACAGAGTATGCCAGTGTGCGGGCAGAGCCCCGGGGTGGGGGGCATGGGGGAAATCTTCCTTGGGGTCATGCTTTGCCCAAAGATGTGGGGGAAATAACATTTAAAGAACATTGAGAGGTGCCTAAGTGGCTCACTCGGTCAAGTGTCTGACTCTTGGTTTTTGCTTAGTTCCTGATCTCCTGGGTCATGAGATTGAGTCCTGTGTCGGGCTCTGTGCTCAGTGGGAGGCTGCTTGGGTATTCTCTCCCTTGGCCCCTTCTCCCGCTCTCTCTCTCTCTTCCTCTTTGTCTTTCTCTGTAAAATAAATAGATAAATCCTTAAAGAAAAAAACAGATACCGAAACGAATATGGATATCTGCTGGGGAGAATTCAACATGGCATGGCTTAGTGGGTAAGAGCAGGGCTCTGGAACCTGACTGTCGGAGTTTGAATCTGTCTCACCACTTAATTGCTTTGTGGTCCTGGGCAAGGGACATAACGGCCCCAGACCTCAGTTCCCGCCTCTCAGGTGGGAGGCTGTGACACAGTAGAACTTCCCGCGTGGGGACGCGGTCAGCATTCAGTGACAGCCACCGCAGGCTCCAGCCCTGGCCTCCACGGACCGATGTTCACTTGAGTCTACCGTATTTGAGACGCCCAAGTCAGCGAAGCGCTGCCTTAAAAAAACCAGAACCAAAACCAAAAGAAACGGTGCATGTTTCATGAGTTTCCCCCCAACCTTGCGTGAGTCTCGCACTGTCACGGAGTTGAACTGTCATTAACAAAAGGTGAAGTTAGCAACGCTTGCTACTAGTACCTTCTGGCTTCCGGTACCTAAGTGAGCAGCAGATGAAGTGGGGGAGCCTACAGGTTTGGACACGGAACTGCCATTTAAGGAGTGACGTTCCCCGAGGAGCCGCAGCCGTCCTGAGTGCTCGCAGACGTGACCTGTGGCTGGCCTTTCATTCCCCAACAGCCTGGGACTCATCAGGGTTGGAGAAGACTTGTAGCAGCAGAACCCAGGTCCATCTCTTCCATCTGATTTCTGAATCCCGTCCCATTCTTCTCTTGCATTCCCCTAGAGATAGAGAGCTCCCTCCTCCCAAAGTAGGAGTCTTCTGCCATCCGTTCAGGCTCCGCCTTCCAGAGCACAACTGAACCAGGATTTTTCAGCACACAGCTTAGGTTCTCTGACCTCTGGACCCCGTGCTGGCGCAACTCCACTGGGAAACGTGATTTAACTGTTTAGTGGCCCTCAATGTTGGGGAGGTCTTCTCAAACCAGTGTTTATCAGCTGCGGCTCACAGCCAGTGAACTGACTGGGAGATTAGTGGATCTCAGTGGACGTCTTTTCTAATGACCTGAAACAAGATGGCTGCTTGTCGTGAGCCTCCGTGTTCCCTTGTAGAACGTCGGTCTCAGGCTGTGTGGTGTGCACTGCTGTTAACAAGGTTGCTTTCTCTGCACTCAAAAGCCACTGTTCTCAACCCTCTTGCAGGAATTTCAAGTTACTTCTTTTCTCTTGAGTAGTAGTTGTTGCCTTGTCCTCTCTGTGGTTGGCGTTGCTTCAGGTCAGCTGGTTTTAAACCAAGTTGCTGTGCTGGAACACAGTTGCTGGTCACTGTGCATGTTTCTCTGACTCCCCAGTAAAGAAGGACAGTGGGCTGTCCCCAGTGAGATGACAGGAGCCATCAAAGGCCCTGCCTCCTGTCTGGCTGCCTCTGTGGGCTTTGTGAGAAGGGCACGGTCTCGGGGCTGGAAGAGCCTCTTCTGTCGCTGGTTCTTGGGAAGAGCCTGTGGGGCCGGCCTGCCTGCCCACATGGGGGCGTCTTTTCTTCCCTGGAGGCCAGCAGGAGAGGTCTCATCTTGTCACATGTTGTCCTGAGAAATGTGACCATCCCTTGAACAGAAAAGAGGGACACGGCTGCAAAGATGGAATGGAGTAGAGCATCCACAGGGCCCCCAGGACCTCAGCTGTGTGTGTGTTGGGGGCGGAAGGGAGGCGGGCATGGCGGGGGGGGGGACGCACGTAAGCCCCCTGAGTAGCAGTGGGGTTTAGGGTGCCGGGGCTGATGCCAAGAGCTTTGCTTTTGTGATCTCATGCGGCCCCCACGTCCTTCTCTCACTTGGTCACACGGGCCTGACAAGACCCTCGCCCTGCTTCAGCCTCATGTCCTCCATCCTGTTCCGTTCTCAGTTGGTGCCCCCTGACTCTTCACACTTTTATTTTATTTTATTTTTTAAATTTTACTTATTTATTTGAGAGAGAGAGAACTCATGAGAGGGGAGAAGTCAGAGGGAGAAGCAGACCTCCTGCTGAGCAGGGAGTCCGATGTGGGACTTGACCCCGGGACTCTAGGATTATGACCTAAGCTGAAGGCAGTTGCTCAACCAACGGATTCACCCAGGCGCCCCAGACTCTTCTCGCTTTCAGGTCTGTGACCTGTGGCTGCAGGTATGCTATGTGCTGCTGCGGTCTCACAATAGTCCTCCGTGCCCTTTGTCCCCCTTGGGGACAACTGTGTCATAGCTTCTTACTCTTCAGACGTCTAACATCTCCACCTTCCTGCCCCCTAAGGTGATGACCTTTTTCCCGTTTCACGCACAATCAGTGGCAGATGCGTGAGAACTTGGGCTTGCTCCCAGGACCATGCTGGTGGCCCCAGACCTGCTCTGTCTGCCCCGGGGCTACTTCCCTCAGTTCTTTTTCCTTCCTTGTCCTGGTGCGCTTCCCCCATGATACGAACATTCTGTAACGGCCTTAACTACCTAACACACAGAGCAAAACTCTTGTCCTCATAGCCCCGAATTCTGACCCTCTTTTAATAATAGACAGTGGTGTTGCTGGTGCTTCTAACCTTCTGTAGTATGTAAGCACGTACCAGGCATTATTCTCATGAGTTCATGTGGTAGGATTTTTATCCCCATTTCTCAGATGAGAAATCAGAGGCCCAGGAAGATGGAGCACCTTGCCCGAGGTCCCACGCTTGGCCCCCGAGCCCTGTCCTGAGAAGAGTTGCCTACTGGTGGTCTCCATACTCTCTGCCCCCTTCCCCCCGGGACTTACTCCTATCACTGCCCCCTCGTCAAGCTACTTGTAACCAAATTTTGGAGCACTTCTGCACTTGCTTCCCAGGACACCTTACTCTTCCTGGTCTTCCTCCTTTCACACGTTTTCAGTCTGTCTTGCCGATTCCTCTGCTGTCCTCCCAGATCTCAGCATTACATCACCCCAGGGCTGTGGCCCTGGCTTGTGGCCCTGTCTGTGCTCAGTCGCCAGCCTCGCAGCTTTCGGTGCCCACAGCTCCACGTTCTCACCCCCAGCCCGGCTCGCACCCCTGCCAGCCTTCTCCACCCCACTGCCTGCTCGCTGACTCCACTAGCATCTCCAGCGTGATGCGTCCCAGCTTCCCACACCCCAACTCGGCCCTACTGGCCTCGTCCCCACATGTCTCAGCGGCCCCTCCATTCTTCCACATCCTTGGGCTTTAGTCTGTTTCTTTTTTCACACTCCACTTCTGGTGTGCTGCTAAATCATGTGGACTCTACCTTCCGAGTGCACTCAGGGTCTGATCATTTTTCACCACATCTGCCCCCTCCCTGCACCATGCCACCACATCTCACCTGAATGACGCCCAAGCACCTTCACCAGTCTCCTTGCCTCAGCCCCGTACCCTGCAGCCAGTTGTCCAGCGGTGCTCTTTTTAATTCTTGGCCAAGCCCCTGTCTCACCCTCTCCCTGCGCCCTCTCTGGCCTCACCTCTGCACACTCTCTTTTGCCCTCTCTAGCCCTGTCAGCCACTGTGCTGCCTCTCAGATGTGCTGGCGGTGGGGGTGGGAGCTACCCTTGGGCCTTTGCACATGCTCTGCCCTGTCTGGAATGTCTTCCTGAGAATCTGCACGAATCACATCTGCACTTCCTAGAGTCTCTGGTCCAAAGTCACTTTCCCAGGAAGCCTTCCTTGATGGATTACTCTCAGTGTGCTGCCTCTGTACCACCCCTCCCCTTTCTATTCTCTACAACACATAGCATCATCTGACCCAGATTTTGTTCATCTGTTGGTTGCCTGTCACCCCGTGTCCTCATCAACTACCCAGAGGCAGAATTCTGCCTGTCTTGTTCCTAGCTGTATCCCCATTCTATCCCCTGACATACACTAGGTGCTCCAAACATATTTGAATGACAGGTACTTTTATCCCTGGTTTATAGATAGAATAATTGGAAGTCTGAAAGTTACTTGCCCAGGGCCACAGACCCTAGAAGTGCCGCGACAAGGGAGGAAATGCTGACATGAGCTTCACTGCTCCATGTGCTCCTTCCCTTGTTAAATAAGGACCATAACATGTAAAGTCACAGTTACCGTGGGGATGAAACAGGTCATGCACAGGCAGGCACTTGTAAACCTCAGTGTGCTGGAGGGACAGGGCTTAGCTAGTTTAGCAGGAACTGTAGCTTTTCACATCTGTGTTATCTAGCAAGCTGCCCGAAGGCTCTTTTGCCTTCTTGGGTTTTTGTTCAGGAATAGCCGATAATTGTCTCCACCAAATTACCTACCTCCTCCCTTCTGTGCCTGGTGAGAGAACTACGTGCATGTGGGTGTGTGTGTGTCCATTGGCTTCTGTCTGTTAGTAGCTCTGATCTCCCCCTCCGCCCGTCATCAGGTGGAAAGCTCCCCCTCCAACCTCTGTGGCCTGTCAGCAGCTAGGCGGGAGGGGACAGCTGGAGCCCGTGGGCCCGTGGCTGTCCCTGTGTGTTCATGTCTGTGTGCCCGGGGAAGATGCTCACGTTATCAGCAGGTGCTTAGCGGGTGTCAGGAGGCCCATCTTGCACAATTCTCCTGGCAGCCTGCCCACCCCCTACCCCCATTCTGCGGCAGACTTGAGTGAAGTAATCACAGGCCCGTTATGGCTAAATACCAGGGACATAAAATGAAGCAGGCACACTTGAACCACAGAGCTGAGGCTCTCAGGCACATAATTTGTGATTCCCCGAACCCAGGGCAGCTTTTCTGGTCTCAGAGCATGGGGCACAAAGCGGTTCAGCCCTCCTAGTGCCTCCTGTTAGGGTAATGACGCAGCCACGGGGAGAGGGTGGTAGACATCCCCCCACGAACGCCCTTCAAACATGTTGTTCTTCATTGGCATGCCTGGTTTTCAAGGAGGACAAAGATGCAGCCATTTACTCCATGATCACCTGACGGGGCTGCCTTTTCCAGAGAAGGAGGGCCATGGCACCTGAGAAAAGGTGACCAGCATGGAAACTAGGCTGGTAGTCTTCCTGGGGGAGCTGTCTCTCGTGGGGAGCCACTGCCAGGGCCCGGTTTTCCTACTCCCCTTGATTGTGGGGGGATATGTGGGTATCATTGACACAGTTCAAAGCTGCTTCACGCTGTCACCAGGCCAGGCCATGCTGTCCTGAGCTGAGGCTCAGACCCGGTTTCCTGCCCTGGTTCTTACCTCTGCTCCTGGCTGTTTCTCTATTAGGGTTCAACGCTGTGTGTACATTATGTGTTCTAACCCGAGAAAGATACCCATTAAGAACTTAATAAGCATGTATCTACAGGAGTATATGCGTGTGTGTGTGTGTGTATGTATAAAAATCACTGGAAGGCTATCCCCAGAGAAAAACTGTAAACTTAAAATGATTCTGTACAAAAGGGCTGTGTCCCCACCCCTTGCTGTCTGCCTCCCTGCCTCCCACCCAGACACTGGGGACCAGTCGGAACGTTGCAGTGCTGACCAGTTGCCGCGGACTGGCCTTGGTGGGGGAGGGGCAAAGCAGGTGGAGTTTCATTAGAACCGGGTGGGACTCAAGTGTTTGTGAAGTCTTCCGTTTCCCGGGTTAGGGGAGCTGGAGCCAGCAGGGGGGACCAGGTGGCAGTCGCAGTGCAGTCGTAAGGCTGGAACGGTGCTAGTGGCTTCTCCTTCCTGCCTGTGTGACTTGCTGGGAAGAAGCCAGACCGCACAGAGTGAGCTTCGTCTTCGGTTTCCTCTCTGTGAGGGGCTGGTAAGCGACGATGTGGCCCCAGAGTGGGGAGTGGGTCAGGGAGATGGGGGGGGGCACAGGGGGACAGCGACTGTTCAGGCTTCCGAGTCAGACGTGGGATTGACCTTGGACTCTGCCACTCACAGAGACAGGACTTTGGACTCGGCGTGGCTGAAGCTGGAACAGTTACTACAGCCAGGGCTCTTTCCGCTGGAAGCTAGCACGGGGAAAATAGGTAGTGACAATCAGAAGATGGAAACATGCCAGTGTACTGGAAGGACGAGAGCCTTGTGGTGCCGGGCTGTAGAGGAACTCCATGAGAAGGACAGGAGAGCAGTCCCCCCTGCCCCCGTCTGTTCTCCCCAGCCCGGCTTTCTCTGGTGTCTTCTGCACGTGGCATCAGAGGGCTCCCCAGGCATCAGACATCTGTGCGATTGTCCAACTTCAGTGTCTCTTAATGTTTCTTAGCATAGATTTCTGAACTAGAGGCTGATTGACCCAGCTCTTTTTTTTTGAGGCAAGCCACACACTTCAGAGGTCCTGGCCAAGCCTGGGTGAGCCAGCCGTGCCCTGTGGGCCGCCTCACCTGGTCCAGTGAGCTGAGGCCAGAGCACGTGGTGAGATAGTCCTCAGATGGTCCAGAAGGAGGCAGGGCCCAGACATGAAGCATATATGAACTTCAGCCAGAAGGGCTCATGTGTTTCTGCTAAGTTGGCTTTTCTAACCCCCCCCCCCCCCCCCAGATGGTTATTTCATGCCTGCTCTTTCCTCAAGCTTACCTCCCAGCTCCACAGACTTTCCTGTTGCCTGGAGAAAGTCCAAGCCTCTCATTCCTACTACACGGCACAGACCTGCCTCCTCCTGTCCCTGTCTTCCTTGGCTGCCTCCTGTTGGATTTGAAGTTGTGCCTTGGCATCTCTCAAGGGCCACGCAGCCCTTCCGGGCCCTCAGCTTGCTTCCACAGGTGTCCCCACGTTTTCAGCACCAGGGTTCTCCCTGATCTGCTGGAGCCCTCCAGTGCCTGTCCTGGCTGCACACGTGCTTCCCACCGGGCCTCAGACCCCAGCTGTCCGGGTGCGCGCTGGTCAGGGTGCCGGCGTGGGAAGCATTAATCACGAGTCGGTCCGGGATTTGGGAGCTTGCTCCAGAATGCCCGTCTGCTGGGCACGATGCCTGATTTAGTCCCGCTGACTTTTTTTCATGCCAAAACTTTGTCAGTGTAGGAAGCATAGTGTTCATTTGCAGCCGGGCACAGACTCCTCTCTTCTCAGATGAGCAGCCGTTTGTGGACGACGCTGTAGTCGCCCTGGTCTGAACCCTCCCCTCTCGCTCCACCGAAGTCACTCGTCAGATCTCCATGTTCTCACGGGTGTTCCGAAGCAGTGCGCTTCTTGACTGTCGTGGTCCCCAGGACTTTCTATTCTGTTTCTCCCCTTCACTTGCCCCTCCCCAGGCTTCTTTGCTTGCTCCTCCCTGCCCTCCCTGCCTTCTCTGACTGGTGCTGCGGGGCCCCAGGCCGGGCCCGTTTCTCCATCTCCCTTGCCTTCAGTGAGCTCACCTTGTCTGATAGTTGATCACTTCTGAATATGGATCTGCAGCCCAGACCAAGCTCCTGACTCATGGCTCCAGCTGCCTCCTTGGGATTTCCATGACGATGTCCAGTAGGCATCCTCGCCCATGGGTAGGTGTAAACAGAGCACCTACTATTCTTTCTCAAATCGACCCTTCCCCCTAGCTCTGTGCCTTCTCCCTCAGCAGGATCTCCACCCAGCCAGTTGCTCAAGCTCCAGACTTTAGTTTCACCTGTGATTTTACCCCCTTTTCCTCTCAGGTGACATCCAGTGTATAAGTAGGGCCTGACAGTTGTGCCCCCAAAGTATGGCCTGACTCCACCCTCCTCCCTGTCGCCACTCTGTCCCCTGGGCAGAGCCATCCCCCTCCCACCCTGGTCCATTCCAGGGGCCTCCCTTTTTATGTTACTTAGAATATAAATAAATATTTTTTATTTATATAAATATATAAAAATAAATTTATATTATTTATTATTTATCACAGACCAGCCAGAGGGAGCTTTTTAAAAGCCCGTGCCTCCCTGTGTGAGGCCCTTCAGGGCCTTGTGCTGCTCTTGGGATGAAAATGTGGCTCCTTACCGTGGCCCGTGAGCGCCCAGATGACTAGGCCTCGGCTGCCTTCTCCTGGTCTGCCTGCCACTCTCCTCCCTGTTCCTTCTGCTCCTTCTGGTATCGTACCCCACTTTCGTCCTGGCTGGTCCCCTTCCCTCTCCTCTGGTGTCATCTCAGAGATGTTTTCCCTGATTCTGGCCCCAGCATGAGTGTGGGGCTGTGGTTTGACGCCCACGGCATCAGTGAGTGAAATCAGGGAGGCCGCCTGCTGGAGAGCCCAGAGCCCAGACCTGCGTGTTTGTCCTTAAAGTCCTGACTCAACCATACTGTCCCTGGCACCTTGAGGCCTTTTCTCTAAGCCTCCAGGAACTTCTGAATCTCACAGATGTCAAGAGCCGGTCACCAGGGAGGCTGCTGCCTGTGAATGCTCGCATGGGAGGGCACAGACAGCCGCTAACGGAGGAGGACCAAAGTCAAGGCCCGTGCCGTCAGCCAGAGCAGCCAGGGCCCTTGTGAACACTGGGCTCTCGGAGCTGCCTGCCCGTGGCCCGGCCCAGGAGGGGTCCTGTGAGCAGCAATCAGGTCCTTCGTTTCTCATTGACCCGATAGGCCACTGACTCCATGGGGGAATAGCTGCACATCGGAGGGCTGCTAATGGCTCGTGTCTTTTTAAACAGTTCCATGGGGCCAGGATGAGGGGGAGAAACTACGGTTTCCCAGCCGAAGGGAGGCTGCCCCCGGTGATGCTGTTCCCACGAACTGGGCGACCAGTGACAGCACGGTTTTTCTTTTGCTCCTTGGTCTCCTCACCTCTCGAATGGGAGCACTGAGCCTGTTCCATCCGACTCCCAGGCTATTGGGGTCAGCCCTCGTCCCCTCAGCTAATGGGCATTGAGTGCCTTCTCCACGCCATGCACCCTGGTACAGGTTCTCGTCTTGTCCTCGCTAGGCCCTTTGAGGACACGCTACCATTCTTAGCCTCTCCTTGGGGTGGTGGGGGTAGTGGGGACGTAGAGAAGCTCAGGAAGGCCGCCCGGGGTGGCAGGCAAGTGAGTTGTGAGGAGAGGAAGCTGCTGTGTCTGGCTCATGGCCTGTTTTGCGCCCCTTTGGGCGGCCAGAGCACCATGGTCGTGTGCCTTTTCCGGTCCTCGCGGTCGGAAGCTGCTCAGATTGTTCAGCCCATGACAGTGAGGCCCAGGGACATGAAGGGACTTGCCTGCAGCTGTTCATAGAGTCAGTGGGACGGCCTGTGTTTGACCCTCGGTCTGTCTGAATGTTCTGGAAAAGATGTGAAAAGGACAACTGGTAAAGCCAGGGGTTCCTGCACTTGTCAGGTTCAGAGAGTACTAGTGAATATTTTTAGAAGCCTAATAGAAATGTATTCTTGCCAAAATTGGGCTGCCCTGAACTTTAATATTTGCCGTTGGCTGGCCTTACGCCATCCCAGTGCATGAAAATTAGTCGCCTTGCACCATAAGAAACTCTGCCCAATGTGGGTAATCCAGACAAAAATCCCAGGGCCCATATGTGATGAGAGGAGTGGTAGGACACGAGGACCCCTCTGCCAACGGTTAGGTCTCCATATGAGACCTCTTCTGTCTCAGGATTCCCCTTCCAGATTCTGCCATTTAACATGGTCACTTAGGTGTAAGCGCCATCTTCCTCGTCAGCGTGGTGACAGACCACCCACTGCCCTGGGACAAAACCGCACACACGAGGGGGGTGGGGTAATGGACATTGGGGAGGGTATGTGCTGTGGTTAGTGCTGTGAAGTGTGTAAACCTCGCGATTCACAGACATGTACCCCTGGGAATAAAAATACATTATATGTTTATAAAAAATAAAAAATTAAAAAAAAAACAATTGCCAGTAAACATATAAAAAAAAAAGAAACGCACACACGAGATCGTGTTACAGAAGTCCCTTTGTCAGAGGAGTCATGGCAGGAACCTCCCTTCTACCTCCAAGAGCCTCTAACCACGCTAGTCCTAGGATACCGCGGTGGACAGAGGTCTCCCTTGGTGCCCAGCCTCTACCTCTTTGTCGAGTTTAGAGAACATTCCACCTACTGTAGAGACTCAAAGGCTGGGCTGGGGGCACATTGGGCCTCAGCTTGGTGAGTCTGATGCACCGGGGAGCTGGTGGCACAGAGAAGCCACACGCCCGACAGTTCACCCTGGACAGTGGCGGTGGCTCTGCCTGGTCTCCAGGGACAGCGGCGGTGGCCTCAGCATCTCTTGCTCTTGTGGCAGTGCCCCGGTGGTGACCTGGTGTGAGTTGGCCTCTGGTTATGGCTGCACTGGCTCCCTTGTCCTGCTCATTTCCTGAGCCTGGTGCCCTGGCCTTTCTGGGGACCCGAGAGGTGCCAGCCATCTTCGCGATCTCGTCGTCAGCCAAAGGATTGCTGTTGCTCGAAGCTAGGAATCCAACTTGCTTGAAGCTGTTGCTCTTTAGTTGCCCACAGGTTTGTAATTCATTCCCAGGCTCCTGATAGCACAGCTTCATTCCCCTGAGCACCTCCTCTGGGCATGGAATGTACCAAAATCCTAGTCTGAGTGGGCGGCCGGCTCGCAGGCTCAGCCGGCCTCTGTTGTCTGTCTGGCCCGTATCTCCACTCTGCCTGCAAGCCATGGGGCACCCCCAGACCATGCACGCCACGAGGGTGCAACAGAGTCCTCCACCTCGGCCCCAGCTCCTCGAGCAGTCGCCGGCCCAGAGGAGGTGCTCAGGAAGGTGACAGATGGGTGAACCAGGCCAGAGATGGAGAAGCCTGTGCCTCTGGGCTCTCTGTAGCTGAGGGAGGCCGAGCTGGCCTACGATCAGGCCCGGGGCTTGGGCAGGAGGGAGCCACGTGCCTGGAGTCTGCAGGTGGCCAGCAGCTCGCCACTAAAGCTTGGCTGGGGAGGCTGTGGTCCTTGGAACAGTAAGGAAAGCAGGTGCCCCCTCTCCTCTGAGTGCAGAGCGCATGCTTTCCAGGCCTTCCATGTCACACGTTCGCAGAGGCCCTGTATGAGCAGGCAGGAGACCCACTCCACATTCGCCCAGGGGCCTGGGACCCCAGGGTACATCCAGCTCACCCCCACCCCTGCTATGCAGAGGGGCTGACTACTGTCGTGTGAGCCCTCCTGTTCCTCCCGACCTTGTCTTCTGAGCTACGGGCTAGCAGTTGCCTTTCCCTTTATAGATTCTTTTCCCTCCCCCCATTCATTTATAATCATCGTTCTCTCCCCAGGAGGTTCAGTGCCTTGACCAGAGGAGCGTGGCCCTTCCTTCCAAAGCCTCTCCAGACGCACCCTCCCAGCATTGCCCAGGAAAGATGCGGCAGCTCAAAGGGAAGCCCAAGAAGGAGACGTCTAAGGACAAGAAGGAGCGGAAGCAGGCCATGCAGGAGGCCCGGCAGCAGATCACCACGGTGGTGCTGCCCACGCTGGCTGTGGTCGTGCTCCTGATCGTGGTGTTCGTGTATGTGGCCACGCGTCCCACCATCACCGAGTGAGCGCGTGGGGTGAACTCCCCCAGCAGGGAGCCGAAGCCCGGGAGGGGGAAAGCGAAAGAGAAATGGCTTTCGTATTCAGAGATTTTCCTGATGCTGAGCTCTAAGCTGGAGCACCCTGTCTTCTCTGGTCTTTGACTTGATTAAAGTTTCTCCAATTTCCCTGGGAGGGAATAGGGAACGTTTTATCAGTGAACGTGCCATACACCTTATGGTCCACTTCATGTGCCTTTCAGACTTCAAAGCAGTGTGTGTGTGTGTGTGTGTGTGTGTGTGCGCGCGCGCGCGTGCGTGTGTGTTTCTTTCTCGCTCCTGAAATTGATATGTAGCTCAACCTGGTGAGAGGAGGAATCTTCTGGGTCATGAATCAGTTGGAATCAGTGCTTATCCCATCCCCATTGTTTAGAACATGACTCTGCCTACACGTGTTCACAATTTCCAAAGGGACTGTATTTCTTCTCTGTGCTTAATGTGATTTGAAATATGTCGACTCAAAAGTGAAATATTTATTTTTTGAATAAAGGAGATAATAGCCTTAAACTGGATGTTTATCTTGCTTTGCCAGGAGGTAGCCTTGCTCTCAGGGAAAGGCCAGGAGGTGTTGTGTGTCTCCAGGGGGCACCCTCTCTGGGAGGCAGTGTCCTTCTTCTCCCCCCCACAGCCTTCTCCACCTCCCCATCGCTCCCTGCTTGAATCACTTCCAGGATGGCTTCTGCTTTTTGTCTGGATCGGTTGAAGATCGAGAGCCTCTTGAGAGGGGGCAGACAGGGTGCCATTAATTGGTGTTTGAGCAAAGGAAGATTTCTAATTGGCATATGACTACAAGTGCTTTTTTTAACGGTTAGCAACAGCGACGGGAAAGTGGACCTGCAGGGAAAGGTCAGACTCCGTTCTGTTCCCGCCGAAAGGATGCAAATTGTTTGCAGTCCAGCTGAGTTTTTGATGCAAATTGGCCCTGCTAGAAAGGTTCTGCATTGTATTCTGAGGGCATTGTGCACCCAGACCTGTTCCCGATGGAGTGACCCCTTTTTGGAAGTCAGATTCGTGATGACTATTGTAAGGGTGTCGGGCCACCCATCGTTGCTGATTACAGAGTGGTTTGTGGGGAGAGAAGTGCTTTTCTAATCACGGTGGCTACATGACTTGCTCACCGATGGTTCAGGCGGTTACTGGGGACTTGGGGCCCCTTAGAGCGAGTTCCTCAGAAAGACGAGACAGCCACTGAAAGGAAGGACCCCAGCTGATGTCCCGTGTTCCTGGGCTTCAGTGGGGCTGACAGAGCTCTGTGGGCCCCTCTGTGAGAGCTGGCTTTGGAGAGATGCTGCGCGGCTTGGGGCCCGCTCAGGTGCCCATGGCCCTGGGAAGAGATTTACTGAAATATTTATCAAATGCAGAGGCGGCTAGCCTATGGTGTTTCTTAGGTTTCTATTTTTCTCTCCCTTGTTTGGTTCTCTTCCGAGCCCCAGTGCTTGTGGTCTGGGAAAGGCTGAAGGCCACAGCCTAGGGTCCTGCTCATTCAGGTGCAGAGGAAAGAGGAGGCCTCCTTGGGGCGCCTGGGTGGCTCAGTGGGTTAAGCCTCTGCCTTCAGCTCAGGTCATGATCTCAGGGTCCTGGGATCGAGCCCCACATCGGGCTCTCTGCTCAGTGAGGGGCCTGCTTCCCCCTCCTTCTCTGCCTACTTGCGATCTCTCCCTCTCTGTCAAATAAATACATTTTTAAAAATCTTTAAAAAAAAAAAAAAAGGAGGCATCCTTGTTCCTCACAGCGGCCACAGAGCCATGGAGACGCAGAGCTGTGCCGGCTCCTGCCCCAAGAGGGGGTGTGGAGGCTGCTGCAAGGATAGGCCACCCACTCTGCTAGAAAGAGCCCGGGCCATGTGTCACATGATCGCCTGGTCTGTGTTTAGTCCCAGCCTATGCTCAGAACACAGGAAGCCTACCAAGTCTCAGTTTCCCTGTCTTTAAATAACTGGACAAGTCACTTCTCAGAAAGTGGGCTGTCTGGCAGAAAACAAGGCTTATCCGGCAAACCTGGGTCTTAATGCAGGTTTTTTTTTTTTTAATTTTATTTATTTATTTGTCAGAGAGAGAGAATGAGCGAGCACAGTCAGAGGGAGAAGCAGGCTCCCCGGCGAGCAAGGAGCCCGATGTGGGACTCGATCCCATGACACCGGGATCATGACCTGAGCCGAAGACAGCCGCTCAACCAACTGAGCCACCCAGGCGTCCCTTAATGCAGGTTTTATTGTCAGAACCCTCTGAGTCCATTTCCTCTTGTGAAAGTGGAGGTTATCTTGCCTCGTGGGGTGGATGGGAGGAATGAGTTGGAAATAGTAAATTTGTAAGGCCAGGTCTGGCCCCTGGGGCATAGTGGTCCTCTATAAATAATAACAGTAGCTCAGCATTTTACATGCATTAACTTCTATTTCTCATACAGCCCTAGGAGGCAGGGACATCAGTACCCAGTTTTATAGATGAGTAAACTGAGGCAGTCCAAGAAACTTGTCAGTGTCTGACAACAAGTAGGTTATGCTTTAGTTATGGGCTGTTTCCAACATACACAGAAATGGAATAATCCGCGTACCTCATGGAGCTATTGGCCAGTTTCGGCATGCCAGCCAATGGCCGCCCCCACCCATCCGTCTCTGCCACCCCCACCCCAGCCACCCTCTCGGGCACACACACTGGGTCATTTTGCAGCAAGACAGCACATGAGATTAAAGCCCAGACAGTCCAGCTCCAGCATCTGTGCTCTTCGTCATGAAGATCCATTGCCTCTTAATAAATACTGATTTCCTTCTTGCCACTCTCTCCATCTAAAGAACCTTTCCTGCCCAGGTATGTGTGAACAGCCCTTATCAGTAACAGTTGTCACGAATATCTTCGGACGCTGTCTTTAGACCAACAGGCCGTGGGATCAGCTTTGTCCACTGCCTATCTAACAGCCCGCTCAGTCTCTCGTCTGTTGCTCGCTGGGCTGGGACCCTCAACCCCGGAGCAATCCAGGAGAAACATCTGTCTTGTGGGTCCCTTATCACAACATTTTGGCATTCTTGCCTAGGACATTTGGAGGTATGGTGTGAGAAGGGCACACGCTTTGGGAACCCCTCACTCAGCCACTTTCTCACCAGATGACCTCAGGTCCCATAACCTGAGCTGCAGGTGACCCACGATCAAGTCGATCAAGGAAGGTTCATTTTACTATGTGGAGGATGTTGGGAGGATAAATAGGAAAAGGGCACGACATCGCGCCTGGAACGTTGTGGATGCTCAGTCAGTGGCCATTCCCTTCCTCCCCATCAAACCTCGCAGAACGTACATCCAGGCCTGCCTCCCAAGGCTCTCCATGCTGGCCAACACCCCATCAGCCGCCGCGGAACAGATCCTTTAGGTGCAACTGGCTCTCATTTCCACTCACTGTTTTCCTCTTTGTTGTCTGTCAGGGGGCCTAGTGGATTTGATCTGGATTTTCAAGAGAAGGCAATTACCAGACAGGCTTGGTGAAAGCAGGCTGAAAATGGACTTTTAAAAGTTAACACAACTTTGATGTGAACTACCTCCTGGCCGGGAGGAGACGCCAAAGTACGGCAGCTGGGATTTAACGATTCCCAGGATAAACAGTACTCCCGGGTGGGTGGCCCGGTAATGATTTGAGACACCAGCTTTCACATTATTCCAAGTTATTCAGTGGCTTCAAGGTAAAACTGAATGATTTATTAGGAGTTTCACAGAAAGTCATGCTGGGTGTGTGCAACAGGAACTGGGCTCCTGTCTCTCAGGGCCCTCATTATCCGGCCCTACCATTTCTTGAAGATCAAATTCCCAAAGAGGAATCGGGGTAGAAATGGGAATAGAAACGAAACCATTGTCATAGGTTTAAAAGGTGTCACTCGATGTGGTTTAAAAAATCATGATACCAAGATGTATTTGTGTGTCTCCTGGTTCTGAAGCTACCAGCTTCCATTCCTTGCCTACAGTTCCAAACCCAGCAGCCCGTGCCCACCTTTCCTCCGTGTGTCCTTCAGGAAATATGAAGTGTGTGGTAAGACTCGCCTGCACGTTGGAGCTGGGGACCCTGCCTCAGGGTTGTTAGGAAGTTGGGGAAGGGAGAATCGTCCTTCCCTTCCCCCCCCCACAAAGGATCTCATATCATTACTTACCTGTTGGAGGTAGAAGGAGAAGGAAATCGCTTGAAACCGTGGTTATTAGATTTCTTTTTGAAAGTCTCCCATCATATTATATGTGCGTGTATGTATTTGTGTGTGTGTGTGTGTGTGTGTATTTCTTTATAACCTCATATTGAAAATGTCCCACATGGCCTGTCTACCTGAAGATGTCTGCCTTACTTTGAATGCAATCCACCCCCCGCCCTGACCCCGGAGCGGTCTTTAATTCTATGTTCTCTACAGTACTTGCCACAGACGTGGGAAAGCATGAAAAAAGAGATACAGAATCTTAAGATCAAGGAAATATATGAGTAGTTTCCTTTTGACCCTTTCAGGATATCTGTACTCGAATTGGCTGAGGGTTTGCCCGTCCTCTGGATTCTTGTCCCATTACCCCCAGGCTTCCAAGATCAAGGAAGAGCACTTATGTATGTGGGATTTGCTTCACCCACTGCGTCAGGCCTAATTTTTCTTATGGGGCTCTGTGAAGATTAGTATCCAGTCTGTCCTCTTCTGTTCTGAGTATTTGCTCATTATTCCACAAGGAAAATGTCTCCAACTTCAGTGTATTTGGATTGGGTCATCTGTGTTATCTCTCGGCCTGCCAGTCCTCTGGAAAGGAGCCAGTCTTTTCAAAAAGCTTTTAAGCCCTTAAGCTCTTGAGTAATAATTTAAGGAACGTAGACCAGAGTGAGCATTGGGATGCTCAGTATTGCCATGGGTAAGGATCTCTCTCCTTCCCTCGCTATGGACTTCCCCATTGTTATTTGAAGCTATCTATCTTTGAACCTTCCTAGGAAGGACACCTGTCTCCACCTGGGAATATTCCTTTTCCAACTGAAACAAAGCACAGTTGCCTACATGCTGATCACCTCTTTGAGAAAGCATGTTAAGCATTTTGGGATTAGGCCCAACTCACAAGTCATCAGCTCACATGGACTGGAGTGAATACATAAAGCCATTGTGGACTCCTTCCGCAAGCCCCGGCACCTTGAGATACCACAGCCTCTAACTGCATTACGGGCTCAGCTGAAGTTCTTCCCACCCATTCATCCACCCAGATTTTCTAGAAACATTGAAATTCCCTGCCTCACACAGTTCTCTCAGACTGGCTATGGCAATAATTTTAACATCAGCAAAATAATTATAAAATGAGCGTGCCATAAGGGGTAAAGGATGACATATACTAGTATCATAATAATAAATGATGATATTTTGATCATAGATATGTATGTTGCTAGCAATATAGCTTCAAAATAGATAAAGCAAGTGACCATGGACATACTAGAAATAGATCAAAAGTTTTCATGGGAGATTTTAAGAGACCTTTCAGGAAGGGCTAAATCAGCGGCAAAGAGCAAAGATAGAAGATGTGAATGATAAAATTAATCAACTTGATCTACTAGATAAATACAGATCTTTTCACTCAACAGAATGAATATTTTTTAAGAGCACACATGGAACATTAATAAAAATTGGCTTAAAATTTTTCAAATTTGATGAAAAATATAAACCCACAGATTCAAGAAGTTCAATAATTCCAAGCAAGATAAACACACACACACACACACACACACACACATACCCCACACCTAGGCACCTCAAGGTTAGATTGCTGAGAACCAAAAGTAAATTGTTACGGAGGTGGAAATCAGGACTCAGATGTATCCTCTTTTGCATTTAGCACTAGAAGATTGATGCTGACAAAATTCTCAAGAGGAAAAAGCCCAACCCAAGACCACTTTTGTGTTTTTCCTTTGTACATTCATTTAACAAATATTTATAGTGTAACTAGGTGCCGGGTACTGTTCTGGGCATTGAAATATACCAATGAACGAAACAGACACATATTCCTGACGAGTGTCCATTCCAGTAAAAGAATATATCAATCGACTACCACTTCTGTGTGAATGTAATGCTCACAAACATGGGAAAATTAAGGAATAGATCTCATGAGCGTTTTGTGAAGAAGCTACAAGAGGATAAAGTCCAAACAGGAGATTAAGTGGAGGAACTAAGAGCAGAAGAATTTGCTCTAAGACGAAGAAGGATCGAGGGTGGAAATTACAGATACAAACGCACTGTAACAAGTTGGGCAGAGGAGGAGAAGGTAAGAAGTGGCCTAAGAGTTCTGATTTCCTGCTGTCGTTATTAGGAGTAAAAATTATTTGAAGTTTATAATTTAAAGTAGAAGGGTAAGTACCGAAAGATTAAGTAGAAATAATACAACCAGCTAATTTAGTGGAAGGGAGAATATGAAGAAGTAAAAGCATACTATTTTGTCATTGTTTTTATTTTTATTTTTTTGAGAGAGAGAAGATGAGCAGGGGAGGGGCAGCAGGAGAGGGAGAGAGAGTCTCAAGTAGGCCCCAGAGACAGCACGGAACCTGACCCAGGGCTCGATCTCATGACCCTGAGATGATGACTTTAGTTAAAATCAGGAGTCCGATGCCTAACCAACTGAGCCACCCAGGTGCCCTGTCATTGTTTTTATATGGTGTTTTAGATAAACACTAATGAAAAGGAAATTAATAAATTAAGGTAACGACTTAAAGGTAAGACAAAATAAATCCTTTAAAACGATCAGAACACCTACATGAGCAAAGGAAGTAAGTCACATATTGGAAATTATTTTAAAGCGATGGACTATAAAACGGATCGATGGAATTGATGGAAATAAAAAGTGTAAAATGATGGCAGAAACAAAACCAAAGAGCTATCTTTTCTGTAAATGTAAGGGGCCTGGATATACTTATTTAAAGAATTAGCCGCAGGTAGGATTTTTTTTTAAATTTTTTTATTTTATTAAACATATAAAGTATTTTTATCCCCAGGGGTATGTGTCTGTGAATCGCCAGGTTTACACACTTCACAGCACTAACCATAGCACATACCCTCCCCAATGTCCATTATCCCACCCCCCCTTCCCGACCCCCTCCCCCCAGCACCCTTAAGCTTGTTTTGTGAGATTAAGAGTCTCTTATGGTTTGTCTCCCTCCCAATCCCATCTTGTTTCTTTTCTTCTTTTCCTACCCCTCCAACCGCCCATTTGCATCTCCACTTCTTCATATCAGGGAGATCATATGATAGTTGTCTTTCTCTGATTGACTTATTTCACTAAGCATGATACCCTCTAGTTCCATCCACGTCATTGCAAATGGCAAGATTTCATTTCTTTTGATGGCTGCATAGTATTTCATTGTGTATATATACCACATCTTCTTTATCCATTCATCTGTTGATGGACATCTAGGTTCTTTCCATAGTTAGGCTATTGTAGACATTGCTGCTATAAACATTCGGGTGCACGTGCCCCTTCGGATCACTACATCTGTATCTTTAGGGTAAATACCTAGTAGTGCAATTGCTGAGTCATAGGGTAGTTCTATTTTCAACTTTTTGAGGAAACTCCACGCTGTTTTCCAGAGCGGTTGCACCAGCTTGCATTCCCACCAACAGTGTAGGAGGGTTCCCCTTTCTCCGCATCCTCGCCAGCATCTGTCATTTCCTGACTTGTTAATTTTAGCCATTCTGACTGGGGTGAGGTGATATCCATTGTGGTTTTGATTTGTATTTCCCTGATGCCGAGTGATGTGGAGCACTTTTTCATGTGTCTGTTGGCCATCTGGATGTCTTCTTTGCAGAAATGTCTGTTCATGTCCTCTGCCCATTTCTTGATTGGGTTATTTGTTCTTTGGGTGTTGAGTTTGATAAGTTCTTTATAGATTTTGGACACTAGCCCTTTATCTGA
>PISX010020010.1:0-36808 GCA_004024625.1 Mellivora capensis
TAGAGACAGAGTAGGGGGGTACGGGTTATAACAAGAAATGGTGGGCTCTGTACATGTCATGAAAGACAAAGGGTTTCTCCAATGTAAGACACTTTGGAGGCTAGCTGAAGAGTTTGTCTGAGCTGTGTATAATCACTCTATTAACAGAAGTTTTTTCCCCCCTCATATTTATCAGCATCGGAGAAACTAATGTAGAAAGGAAAACTAAGAAAAAAAGGTATGTGTGGCTTTAGGAGTTTTTTATGTATAATAAATAATACTAGTGGGAGGGATGGGAAGAAAAATTTAAAAATAAAAGTGATAATAATAATAAAGTAGACCTAAGTTCTCTTGTTTGTAATTCATGATTAAGTATCATCCTTATTTCCTGATATGTTCTTCTCTTTACCTAACTGGAACATACTACTTTCATTTCTCCTTTTTCTCCAACTTCTCAGAGGCTTTATACCTGGAAATAGTAAATAATTTCTCTTAAAAATCTCTCCTATTACATTAGAATAAGAAATATTCTTAGACTGGTAAAAAAAATTGTTGACCAGCTCTGTCTGGTTTAGAGTAAAGATTATGAAACATTTACCATGCTGCCTGAGGTTTCAGTAAACCCAGGTGTTACATTGCAACTTTATTCTAACATTATTCGTTCTGGAGCATAATAGAGTAGGAACACTGATCTTGAACTCTGTCCAGGGGAGTTTAATTGCTAAAGTAAAAGACGTTGTGGTTGCCGCAGGACTTCTCCGGTTATGCAATCCCCAGTGCAGCAGATCCAGGGGTCCCACGCAACAAGAGCTGCAGTGTGTGCACGGAGTTGCCCTGTGACTTGCTTTTAACTATTCTGTTAAATGTCAGCTTCCTGTGCATCTAACTACTCATTGTCTACTAGGTCTAAGAGTGTAACCAGTTCCAGTAGCAACAGCAGTGACAGTTCAGCCAGTGATTCTTCATCAGAGAGTGAAGAAACGTCTACCTCATCCTCCTCGGAGGACAGTGACACGGATGAAAGCTCCTCCAGTTCATCATCTTCCTCCTCCTCCACAAGCTCTTCCTCGTCCTCTGATTCAGACTCAGATTCCAGCTCTTCCAGTAGCAGCAGCACGAGCACAGAGAGCAGCTCTGAGGATGAGCCACCAAAGAAGAAGAAAAAGAAATAGAATTGCTCCATCCCTATTGGACTGCTGGTCTGCAACATTAATGTGATTCTCGAAAGGGAATTTAGAATATGTTAAGGCCAAATAGATTAACCGGTCAACATTTCTGGAGTTTAAAAGTTTCTAAGTGTTTTACATCATAAGAGCATAAAGAGTATTAATAATGGATTATACATATATATAAGACTTTTATTTTCAGGACAAATCTTGTTTTTCTTTTTTATCTTTAATATATATCTGTAAAACTTAATCAAAGCTGAATCCAGTAGGTCTGTTTTTGGGATGAGACTTATCTTTTCTCCCTATGAAATAAATGCCATACTTTGTTATATGTTAGTGCTATGTATCAGATGTGTTTTCAGGATAATGCATCAGAATATCTGGCAGTGAATTTCTAAAGCTTTTGGCTGTGTGTTATTATATAAGATTTAATACATTGTTACTATAAAATTAGGAGTGTTCCTCTTAATAACTGTGCCCTCTTTCTATGTTTATGTTCAGAAACTTATTCTGAGTTCTTGTCCTAAATGAAAAGCACAAGGAACCTATTAATATATTTATACCTTTTGATGGCACAAATGTCAAGTTATTGTGTTATATTATTCATTTTCTTCTGGTGTTTTTTTTGTTTTGTTTTGTTTTTTTTCCAAGTAGGCTCCACACCCAGCGTGGAGCCCAGTGCAGGGCTTGAACTCACAAACCTGAGTTCAAGATCTGCGCTGAGATCAAGAGTCGTATGCTTAACTGAATAAGGCACCCAGGTGTCCTATAAAGTTACTCTTTTCTGAGAGGCTCAATCTGTAGGAACCTAAAAAGGAACCAAACTTATGAAACTACTTGGGAGTCTAATCGTGGTGCCTTTTGATAAATGCTGTGTATCAGAAAAGAGTCATTTGAAAGCCTAACTTAAGGTAAAAGTGATATAAATATCATTGTGTGTTATTATGCTATAAAAGGTAGGAGAGGAAAAGAAAGTTAGGAAGAGAGGTAATTTTAACAAAATTTGGGTGATGTTGGTTGCCTTTTATTAAGCTTTTCTAAGCTTTCAATAAGGATTGCCTTTTATCATTTTTGCAATCGTGGTATTGATGGTTTACATGGCAACTGGTCATATCTGACACTCTGCTACATAAATATGAATGACTTGGGTTAATCTGGTGTGTTTACATACCATATACACAGTTGAAATGTAGCATATAAGATTAAAGAGAAATACTGCACAATGTTTCTTAAAAGTAAAATACTCTGCTGTGGTGAAATTACTTAGTTTTGCATGACATCATTCTGCGATGTCTTTTAAGCTTTTTGGAAAGAGGTATCATTTGTAGAAAAATCCTGATTTGGGCTAAATATGGGTTTTTAGAAATATGAATGTTGTCCCTTTTTATATTTTTATGAGAAAGTAGTAGAAAATTGCTTTTGAAAATGGACTTCTATTTAAATGTTGAAATATATGTAATAAATATTCCAAGCTTAAGGAGACTAATTCCTTGTATGGTTTTTTGGGGTGTTTTTTTTTTGTTTTTTTTTTTTATTTTTTACTTATTTGTCAGAGAGAGAGGGAGCAAGCACAGGCAGACAGAGTGGCAGGCAGAGGCAGAGGGAGAAGCAGGCCCCCTGCCGAGCAAGGAGCCCAATGTGGGACTCGATCCCAGGACGCTGGGATTATGACCTGAGCCGAAGGCAGCCGTTTAACCAACTGAGCCACCCAGGCGTCCCTCCTTGTATGTTTTTTAGAACCATCTCCTTTCAATGATTGTAAATAAATTCTCAAAACATCATTTCAAAGACTCTATACAGAATATATCAATTGACAGGTAAATTTAATAAATAGACACATGTTACAATATTGGTCATCTCCATGCGGATATTTTTAGCAACAAAAAAAATGTTGAACAGAAAAGTGTACATAGGTTGCAACACTTGGCAATTAAATAAAGCTCATCATTTGTGCTCACAAGCTTAAGCATCTATTATCTCTTTGTTGTCTTAAGATGAGCTCTTACTCCTTTTGAAGGTAAGGACATTTAAGCAAAATCTAATTATTTTTACTATTCTCTTATAAGGTATCCCTGGAGAAGTGCAGGAAGTAGGAATACTATTCTTTTTTAGTCACACAGCTTAGTCATAACAGAATCAATGGCAAAGAAGAGTCTAACTTCCACAGAGTTTTTTCCTATTCTGCCAAAAAGCAAAAATGTGAAAGTTGAGTTCCTTACAAATATATTAAATGTCTTTTTTCTCAACCACAACCATATTAAGGAAAGTCATTAGGTCATAGATTTTCATTCCAAAACATTTCATTAGTATGTTGTCCTGGAATTAAAATATGGTTATAGGCCACACATTAGCCCTGGTAATAGAAAAAAAAGTACAAAGAAGACATACTTCATGGTGCTATTATTCTTTTAACTTTCTATTTTGAACTGATAATAGGTTTGCAGAAACATTGCAAAAATATTACTTTTCCATATATACCTCAACCAGCTTCCCCTTATGTTAGCATCTTCCATAACCATAGTTCACTAGCTTCCCCATTATTGTCCTTTTTGTTCCAGAATATCACCCAGAAAATACAGTTACTTGTAAGTCTACTACTGTCAATAACAGTTCTTTAGTCTTTCCTTGTCATGCCCTTATCGCTTTGAAAGACTTAATCAGTTGTTTTGTCTGATGTCCCTCAATTTGGGTTTATGTGGTGTTTTCTTGTGATTGAACTGATACTTTCTGGAAGGATATGACAACAATGAAGCTGTGTCCTCCATCCACCCTATCACAAGATTCCTAATGTCAATATGTCTTTTATATATTAGTTGTTATGTTGACCTTGATGACTTGCTTAAGGTGGTTTCTGTCCCATTTCTCTATGTTAAAGTTCCCATTTTACTTAATAGATACTTTGGGGGAGATGCTTTGAGACTGCAAATTGTTCCTGCATACTCACCCACCAGTTTTAGTGGGTCTTGTCTCCAGTTGTTACTGTGATGTTTTGCAACTAATGATTTTCTATTTCCCTCTCTCCTTCTACATTAATTGGAATCCTATAAGGTAGAGCTGTGTCTTCTTCCCCAATTTTAGAAAATTTTGTTTATCTTTATTTTTTAAAGATTTTATTAATTTGAGGGGCACCTGGTTGGCTCAGTTGGTTAGGGGTCTGCCTTCGGCTCGGGTCATGATCCCGGGGTCCTGGGATCAAGTCTCATGTCGGGCTCCTTGCTCAACAGGGAACCTGCTTCTCCCTCTCCCTCTGCCCCTACCCCTGTTTGTGCTCTCTCTCTTTCTCAAATAAATAAATAAATAAATGATTTTATTAATTTGAGAGAGTACACGTGCAAGAGAGGGCATGAGGCGGGGGTGGGGGAGAGGGGGAGCAGGGTCAGAGGGAGAGGGGAAAGCAGATTCCCTGCTGAGCAGGGAACCCGATGTGTGGTTCCATCCCAGGACACTGGGATCATGATCTGAGCTGAAGGCATACACTTAACCAACTGAGCCACCCAAGCACCACTCTTCTCCCTCATTTTTTAATCTTAATTTGTTGAAGATGGAATTGGCTTTATTGTATTTTTTGGAAGATTTTATTTATTTATTTGACAGACACAGCACGAGAAGGAACACAAAGAGAAGGAGTGGGAGAGGGAGATGCTGATTTCCCACTGAGCAGAGAGCCATATGCAGCCTCTATCCCAGGATCCTGAGATCATGACCAAGCGGAAGGCAGAGGCTTTAACACACTGAGCCACCCAGGCACCCCACTCCTTTATTCTTTAAACAAATCTCCATCAGTTTTCTTTTGTTTGTTTTCAGTATTTGTTTGTTTGTCTTTAGTATTAAATAAAGGGGGCTCCTATGCGGCTAGGTTGGTTAAGTGCCTGCGTTCAGCTCAGGTCATGATCTAAAGATCTTGGAATCAAACCCTGTTTTGGGCTCCCTCCTCAGTGGGGAGCCTGCTTCACCCTTTCCCTCTGCTGCTCCCCCTGATTGTTCTCTCTCTCTCTCTTCTGACAAATAAATAAATAAAATCTTTAAAATAAATAAAAGATGGTTTCTTTTAATATATTTTTTCTATTTAGATTTTCTATTTCTTTTATTATATATTTTCTGTTATTACTAGTCATATCCATAATGAAATCTAGGATCACAAGAATCCTAGGAGTTCGTGGACAAAGGAGAAAACACTCGTTCATGCAAAATTTAACAGCTATCAATAAGTTCCTGTCTCTGTCCTCCGAGAATTCCCAGGCTATTAATAAACAATTACAGATATTGCTTAAGTGCTACAAAGAATTTGCTGGAGAGCTTAGAGTCTGAAACAATTGCCAGAAAGAGTGTGGATAATAAGCCTTTCACAGGAGGTATGTTTTGACTGAGAAAGAATTGGTGGGAATGATTGGAAGCCTGTTTGTGTGGGACACCAGCAGAGGTTGAGGCTGCAAAGGGGGATATATTCCCAAGGCTATTCTTTGTCAGGGTAAAGAATTTGTATTTTATCTGGAAGACAAGAGGAGAGCCTCACATTCAAAAAACATTTAAAATCTTTTTAAGAATGTCAAGACTGGAAGTAAAACCAATTGATTGACTTGATCTTAAGAAAAAGCCAAGCCCCAGAACTCCACTAAACCAAACTGTGACCCAAATTCTGTAATCTCAGTTTGAGATGGTTTAACGTTAGTGGGTTGTTTTTTTTTCAAGATTTTATTTTTAAATAATTTCTACACCCAAAGTGGGCCTCAAACTCATGATTAAGAGTCACATGCTCTACCAACTGAGCCAGCCAGGCACCCCTAATTTTACTTTTGATACGGTAATATTAATGTAATTCTAGGAACAAATCAAAAAATTATTAGGTCCTTAAGAAAATATCAAAAAGAAGAAAAGCATAGCAGTAGGGAGGGGATCAAAAAATTAGGACGACAAAAATTAGTATAGAGATAACGAAGACATTAATAAAATCCATGATGTTAGTGTTGTGTATAAATATATATGTATAAAGAGGCGCCTGGGTGGCTCAGTGGGTTAAAGCCTCTGCCTTTGGCTCGGGTCATGATCCCAGGGTCCTGGGATCGAGCCCTGCATCTGGCTCCCTACTCAGTGGGGAGCCTGCTTACCCCCCTCTCTCTGCCTGCCTCTTTGCCTACTTGTGATCTCTGTGTCAAATAAATAAATAAAATCTTTAAAAATATATATATGTGTGTGTGTGTACGATTAATACTCAATTATATGAAATGCATGGGTTCATTTAATTAATCGATCATCTTGTAACCAACATTTAAATGCTCAAGAAAAATTGTTTCTTCACATGTTATTAGATTTATTGGTTTATTTATTTTTAAAGATTTTATTTACATTTTTGTCAGAGAGTGGGAGAGAGAGAGCACAAGCAGGGGGAAGTGCAGGCAGAGGGCTCAATGGGGAGCCCAATATGGGGCTGAGCCGAAGGCAGTTGCTTACCCAACTGAGCCACACAGGCATCCATTTATTGGTTTAATACCTTTAACATTAAATTAAAAGAATGAGAGATGTTATTGCAGTTGTCCAGAAGAGAAATGAGGATCACTCCTGGAGATTTTGTTCCTCAGAACCTTGACACATCAACTTGTCCCCACCACTAAGTCCAGAGAGAACTCACCCCTTTATGGTAGAGTCTATATTGTGTGGTTTTTGTGCTCTTTCTTATAATCTATGCAAACCCAAATATTTATACACACCCAACACATTAACAATGATAGTGGAAAGGAGGGAAGCCTGGGTGGCTCAGTTGTTAAGCATCTG
Organism: Mellivora capensis; assembly: GCA_004024625.1. Classification (NCBI taxonomy): domain Eukaryota; kingdom Metazoa; phylum Chordata; class Mammalia; order Carnivora; family Mustelidae; genus Mellivora; species Mellivora capensis. The sequence goes on from PISX010020010.1 coordinate 6,918, forward strand.
CCTTTGGCTCAGGTCATGATCCCAGGGTCCTGGGTCCCATGTCAGACTCCTTGGTCAGTGGGGAGCCTGCTTCTCCCTCTCCCACTCCCCCTGCTTGTGTTCCCTCTCTCGCTGTGTCTCCTCTCTTTGGCAAATAAATAAATAAAATCTTTTAAAAAAATGATAGTCAAAAGGAGGTGACAAATATTATAGAACTTAGTGATTAGTTGATTACAGTGGAAAGGTATACCTGGAAATGTTTCCAGCCAGATCTGTTGTTTGGATAAATATTGAAACAAAAATATCCATTCGGGACACCTGGGTGGCTCAGTTGGTTAAGCAGCTGCCTTTGGCTCAGGTCATGATCCCAGCGTCCTGGGATCGAGTCCCACATCGGGCTCCTTGCTCGGCAGGGAGCCTGCTTCTCCCTCTGCCTCTGCCTGCCACTCTGTCTGCCTGTGCTCGCTCTCTCTCTAAAAAAAAAAAAAAATCCATTCTAGTACAATAATAACAATAATAACAACTACAATCTTCACAAATATAAATTGACCCTAGCAATGGGGGAAAGGTCAAACTATTTTTATTAACATAATGGAATACTACAGTTTTTGAAAAACTTCAGATACTCCTTGGGTTCTTGTCTATAGATTTTTCAGTGACTAAATTGCTAGCAACTTTCATTTTTGAGTGGTAAGATCATAGATGACATTTTTTCTTTCCTTTCCAACTTTTCTTTAAAACTTCAACATGGATGGAGCTAGAGAGTGTACTGCTAAGCAAAATAAGTCATTCAGAGAAAGATAAATACCATGACTTCACTCATATGTGGAATTTAAGAAACAAAACAAATGAGCAAAGGGGAGAAAGAGAGAGATGAACCAAGAAACAGATTCTTTTTTTTTTAAGATTTTATTTATTTATTTGACAGACAGAGATCACAAGTAGGCAGAGAGGCAGGCAAAGAGAGAAGGGAGGAAGCAGGCTCCCTGCTGAGCAGAGAGCCCGATGCGGGGCTCGATTCCAGGACCCTGGGATCATGACCTGAGCTGAAGGCAGAGGCTTTAACCCACTGAGCCACCCAGGCGCCCCAGGAAACGGATTCTTAACCATACAGAACAAGCTGATGGTTACGAGAAGGAACAGGAGTGGCGGGATGGGTGAAATAGGTGATGGGGACTAAGGAGCACTCTTATTGGGGCACCTGGGTGGCTCAGTTGTTAAGCGTTGGCCTTTGGCTCAGCTCATGATCCCAGGGTCCTGGGATAGATCCCCGCATCGATCCCCACATCTGGCTCCCTGCCACAGGGAGCCTGCTTCACTCTCTCCCACTCCCCCAGCTTGTGTTCCCTCTCTCTCTGTGTCTCTGTCAAATAAATAAATAAAATCTTAAAAAATATATTTTTTTAAAGGAGCACTCTTATTGAGATGAACACTGGTGATTATAATAAAAAAACTCCTAAATAAACTTTACTGAGGTACAGTTGACAGAATAATCTGTATATATTTAAAGTGTATAATCTGACATATGTGCATACTCATGAAATCAACACCACCAAGATAATTAAACCTCATCCCCAAAGTTCCCTTGTGTCCCTTTGTAATCCTTCCCACCCATTCCTCCCCGTTTACTGACCCCCTTCCCCCTCAATAATCCCCAGACAACCACAAATATAATTTCTTTAACTATAGCATAACTTGTGGGTTGCCTGGGTGCCTCAGTTGGTTAAGCATCTGCCTTCGGCTTAGGTCATGATCCCAGGGTTCTGGGATCCAGCCCCATGTAGGGCTCCTTGCTCATCTGGGAGTCTGCTTCTCCCTCTGCCTCAGCTTCTGCCTCTCCCCTTGCCCCTACTTGTGTTCTCTCTCACTCTCTATCTCAAATAAATAAATAAAACCCTAAAAAAAAAAACATAGCATAGCTTGCATTTTATTATATTTTATGTAAATAGAATAATATAATATGTTTTTGGTATACCTTCTTTCTCTCAGCATAATTATTTTGAGAACCATTCTTACACCCGTCAACAGTCCCTTCCTTTTTAGCAATGAGTAGTATTCCATTGGGGCGCCTGGGTGGCTCAGAGGGCTAAGCCTCTGCCTTCCGCTCGGATCATGAACTCAGGGTCTTGGGATCGAGCCCCGCATCGGGCTCTCTGCTCAGCGGGGAGCCTGCTTCCTCCTCTCTCTCTGCCTGCTTGTGATCTCTGTCTGTCAAATAAATAAATAAAATCTTTAAAAAAAATCATTTCTGAGTAGTATTCCATTGTATGGGCATATGAAATTTGTTGATCTATTCATATATTAATGGACATTTAGACAGACTGTTTCTATTTGGAGGCTATTACAAATAAAGGTGTTATAAACATTCACGTACAGTTCTTTGCATGACTATATGTTTTCATTTCTCCTGGCGAAAGTCCTAGGGAGGATAATGAAATATGCTATGAACCCTAACGCAACCAATAAAATGACAAAACAGAGAGCTATACTAATAACCAAACAAAGGAGATAAATGGAATTTAAGAAAAGTAATTGAGAAAAAAAGACAACAAAAATCAAATGGAACAATTGGACAAAAGATGATAGATTTAAGATGATAGATTTAAACCTAAACACATCAATACTCTCATTAACTTGAATGATCTAGAGCGCCTGGGTGGCTCAGTGGGTTAAGCCTCTGCCTTCGGCTCAGGTCAAGATCTTGGGGTCTTGGGATTGAGTTCCGCATTGGGCTGTCTGCTCGGCAGGGAGCCTGCTTCCCTCTCTCTCTCTCTCTGCCTGCCTCTCTGCCTACTTGTGATCTCTCTCTCTCTCTCTCTGTGTCAAATAAATAAATAAATAAAATCTTTAATAAAAAAATTTTTTAAATTATCTAAACATTCCAACTAAAAGGTATGGATTATCAGATTGGAAAAAAGAGCAAGACACGCTGCCAACCAGAAATCCACAAATAGATACACCAATGTTAATAAACAGAAAACTAAAGAGCACATATTATATAACAGAGTAGAAGTCAGAAGAACATATCACCAGGACTAAAGAAGTTCATTTTGTATGATAATGGGGTCAATTCATCAAGAGGACATAACAATCCTAAATATTGGTGCAACTTATACTGTATCTTAAAACTATATCAAGTAAAACTGATAGAAATAAAATGAGAAATAAACAAATTCATAGTATAGAGATTTCAATGTCCATAGTCAATAAGTGATAAAACAAGTAGATGTAAAATCAGGAAGGATAAACAAACAATACAACCAACCAATTTGATATAATTAGCATTTATAGAACACCGGACAATAGCAGAATACACAGTCTTTTCAAGGTGCACCCAGAACATTTACTAAGGTATTTTTACCAAGTTAGCCCATATTCCTGATTATAAACCAATTCCTGATAAATAGAAAGAATTTAAGTCATGCAAGGTATATACAAGGCATACCTGACCACAGCGGAATTAAAGTAGAAATCAGTAACAGAAGCATCTTTAGAAAATCTCTCAGTGTATGGAAATGGAATAATACACTTTTTTCTTTTTTAAGATTTTATTTATTTACCTGCGAGAGAGAGAGAGAAAGCATGAGCAGGGGGAATGAGCAGAGGGGAGTGGGACCTGCAGACTCCCCCACCCAACAGGGAGCCCAATGCAGGACTCTATCTCCCAGAACGCTGAGATCATGAACTGAGCCCAAGTGAGAAGTTTAACCACCTAAGCCATCAAGGCACCCCTGAATAATACACTTTGATACAACCCATGAATCAAAAAACTGAAAAGGAAAATTAGAAAATATTTTTCTAAGATGAAAGCAAAACATATCAGTATTTATGAAATGCTTCTAAAGCAGTACTTACAGCAAATTTATAGTGCAAATATTAGGAAAAAAAGAAAGTTTTCAATCCATGACTTTGGCTTGCACCTTAGAAAGCCAGAAAAAGAAAAAAAAAATAAAGAAAATAATGAAGAGCACGGCAGAAATCAATGAAATAGAAAATGGTATAAACAATAGAGAAAGTCAATAAATCCAAAAGATGGTTGTACAAGAAGAGCAGTCAAACTGATAAACCACTAGCCAGACTGCTCAGGATAGAAAGAAAGAAGGTATGATTTACCAGCATCAGGAATGAGAGAGATGACATCACTGTAGATTCTACAGATATTAAAAAGACTCTAAGGGAATATATAACTTATTTAATAAATTAGTTGAAACAAAAATACTTGAAAGCCAAACTAACAAGTTTCACCCAAGATACACAGATGACTCAAATACCCAATATTTTTAAAGAAATTAAAATTTCCCACAAACAAAAATCCATTCTTAAAGTGTTTTTGTACTTTTAAAAAAAAGATTTTATTTATTTATTTATTTGATAGAGAGAGAGACCTCCAGGAGGCAGAGTGGAAGGCAGAGGGAGAGGGAAAAAGCAGGCTCCCAACTGAGGAGGGAGCCTGATGTGGGGCTTGATCCCAGGACCCTGGCATCATGACCTGAGCTGAAGACAACCAAGTGACTGAGCCACCCAGGCACCCCCATACTTTTTTTTTTTTTGAAGATTTACTCATTTTAGAGAAGGACAGAGGGTGTGTGAGTGGGGGGTGAGGGGAAAGAAACTCAAGCAGACCCTGGGCTCAATCCCATGACCCTGAGGTCATGCATCATATGCTTAACCAACAGAACCACACAGGCATTCCTGGCCTGAATCCTTTTACACTTACTGAGACTTGTTTTATTGATCTGGAGTATGGACTACCTTGGTAAATGTACCTTCATAGTGTACTTTGAAAAGGATGTATATTCTAGCATGTGAATAAAGACTAGAAATGAAATTGGACCAATATAAAAAATTGATTTTGGTGTTCATTAATGGGTTTTTTCCCCTCATGTAAATGCTTAAAATCACATACAAAAGAAAACGATGGTTTGGATTGGTATAACCAGCCTCTTAGATGGTTTGCAATGACCCACATTTCCTGTTATTAACGCCCTGTGTAGTCCCTACCCACAGTGAATCAGGGCTAATCTACGTGACCAGGTGAATAATACAAAAGTGACAGTGTGTGACCTCAGAGGCTAGGTCATAAAGGCATTACAGCTTCTGCCTTGTCTCTTGTCTTTTGTCTTTTGAAACACTCACTCCTTGGTATGAGGATACTCAGGCAGCCTTGTAGAGAGACCCCAGTGGACAGGAACAGCATCTTCTACGTGACAACCAAGAGCAATGCACAAGCCACGTCTGATGTTCCATCTCCAGTTAAGTCTTCCAATGACTACTACCTCTTCAGAGACCCCTAAGCCAGAGCTGCCTCCCAAAGCCATGCCTGTATTCCTGACCCACAGAAATTGTGAGAGATAATAAATGGTTACTGTTCTTTTAAGCCATTAAGTTTTGAGCCATTTGTTATGCAGTAATTATGACTTAAAAACCTCAATGCTCATATGTTTTAAAGTAAACATTTATTAAAAGACCATGTTTAAGTGTTTGCTTAATATTCATCTCCTTTGAGAGGTTTTTTTCCTGGCCAACCTAGCTAAAATAGTATCTGTAGTCATTCTATCCCTTTTCCCTTTTTCCTCTTTGTATTTATACCTGAGAGTTGATCATATATAAGTGTATATTTGTGTGTCTGTGTCTTCACTAAAATAGAAGCCCCATTAGAACCAGAACTGTTTTGTTCACTACTGCCTCTACAGTCTGGAATGCTTATAATGCTATCTGGTAGACAACAGGCATTCAGTAGATAATTGTTAAGAGGATGAATAAATAAATGATAAATAAGATTGTTAATATTCTCATTTGCCTTAATAGTTTACTTGGACTTCATTTCTGGGGTGGGGTGGGGGTGATAGATATATGGAGACTGAGGCATGAGCAACTTTGTATTAACTACTTACTATTTGCATTAGAATTATTACAACAAAACATGTTTTATGAAATGAAAAATAATGATGACACTTGTGGTATTTTGTTGATTCGCTTAAAAGGACATTGTGGTAGGCAGCCTCTAAGATGGACTCCAATCACTCCTGACTTTTGATATTCATGTCCCTGTACATCCCTTCCCAGACTGAATAGTCCTGACTTATGCAACCAGTAGAATACCACAGCCATTGATGTGACTTCTGAGGCTAAATCATAAAAGGTATTGAAAATTTTAAATGGGGGGTGCCTGGGTGGCTCAGTGGGTTAAGCCTCTGCCTTCAGCTCAGCTCTCTGCTCAGCAGGCAGCCCGCTTCCCCCCTCTCTCTCTGCCTGCATCTCTGCCTCCTTGTGATCTCTCTCTCTGTCAAATAAATAAATAAATAATCTGGAAAATTAAATAGTCTGGGGAAAAAAGGGTAATGAAAGTGAAAGGAGTGTCTTTTTAAAAAAAAAGGAAATTTTAAATGGGCTATCTATGACCAAAGTAAGTTTCTAAGTGAGTCTTTGTCATCCAAGCAAGGAAAGCCATTTACTGATGGCAGGCTCATTCAATCACGTTTGATTGCAGCAAAGAACTGTATCCAGAGAAAATAAACTTATTTAAGATGATTAGCCTTCCCATTAGAATAGTTGCTCAGAGTAGAAGATATTGAGACCAACATCAATAGTCAATTAAGAAAATAAATAGTCAATTAAGAAACAAGGTAAGCGATGTCAACTGGTTTCCTCGACTCTCTATTTTATTTTTTTATTATTTTTTTTTTATTTTATTTATTTATCAGAGAGAGAGAGAGAGAGCACGAGAGAGCGAGCACAGGCAGACAGAGTGGCAGGCAGAGTCAGAGGGAGAAGCAGGCTCCCTGCTGAGCAAGAAGCCCGACGTGGGACTTGATCCCAGGACGCTGGGATCATGACCTGAGCCGAAGGCAGCTGCTTAACCAACTGAGCCACCCAGGCATCCCAAGACTCTCTATTTTTTTATAATCGTTGAGATGTAATCATCATACCGTACAATTTACTCATTTAAAGTGTAATTCAGAGTTGTGCAACCATCACCTAAATAAATTTTAGAATATTTTTATACTCCAAAAAGAAACCCTGTATCTATTAGCAGTTTTTACTCATTTCTTTCCTAACCACCCAGTAATTGGTAACCACCAATCTCTTTCTGTTTTTAGATTTGCCTGTTGTGGACATTTCATATAAATGGAATTTATATAATATATTGTCCTTTGTGGCTCACTTCATTCACTTAGCATAATATTGTCAAAGTTCATCTAGAGAGTAGCATGCATCAGTATTTCATTTTTTTAATTGCCAAATGATAAATATTCTATTGTATAGACTACCACATTGTTTATCCATTCATCCAGTTGGACATTTGGGATGTTTTCCTTTTTTTGGCTATTATAAGTAATGTTGCTATGAACATTGTATACAAGTTTTTGTGTGGACATATGTTTTGAATTCTCTTGTATATATACCGAGGAATGGAATTTCTGGGACATATGGTAACTTTATGTTTAATCTTTTGAGGAAGTAACAGTTTTCCAAAGCAGCTGTACCATTTTATAATCCCAACAGCAATCTGTGTGTGTTCCAGTTTTTCCACATTTTACCAACACTTGTAATTATCCGTCATTTTGATTATAGCCATCCTCATGAGTATAAAGTGTAGTATCTTTTGCATTGTGGGTTTTTTTTAATTTTTTAAATCTTTAAATTTTGTTATTTTCAAAATTTTATTTAAATTTAATTTAGTCACATTGTGGTCTTAATTTGCATTTCCCTAATGGCTAATGATGTTGAGCATCTTCTCGTGTGCTTATTGACCATTTGCATATCTTCTTTAAAGAAATGTTGGGGCGCCTGGGTGGCTCAGTGGGTTAAAGCCTCTGCCTTCGGCTCAGCTCATGATCCCAGGGTCCTGGAATCGAGCCCCGCATCTGGCTCTCTGCTCCATAGGAAGCCTGCTTCCTCCTCTCTCTCTCTCTGCCTGCCTCTCTGCCTACTTGTGATCTCTGTAAAATAAATAAATAAAATATTTTTTAAAAATGTTCATTCAGATCTTCTGCCTATTTTTGAAAAACTGGGTATTTGTCTTGTCTTCTCATTTTTTTTGATGCTGTTCTTTAATGCACAAAAGTTTTTAATTTTGAAGAAGTCTTATCTTTTTCTTCCACTGCTTGTCTTTTTGGTGTTGTATTCTTTTAAATTTCCTAGACCCGATTCCAATATGGGAGGGGTTCCCCCACACCTAACACCAAGCCATTCTTGGACACCTGGTGGATGTCCAAGAATTCAGCTCAATTCTGACACTATCTACCCAGAGATAGCATCAGATTCCTCACACTCAGGGCTCAGTCCTACAAGATGCCTTCTATCCCCCACTTCGGATGCCAGACACAAGCCCCAGGCTATAACTTGTGCTTCTGACCAACCAGGTACAGATTGTGGAGGTTCTAAATAACCTCCTCCGTAGCTCACAGAACTCAGGGAAATAGTTGTGTTTACTGGTCTATTAAAGGATAAAGGATATGACTCAACATGCAGATGAAGAGATATACAGAGCGAGGTATGGGGAAAGTGCACAGAGCTTCCACACCCTCTCCAAGTATGTAATTCTCCCCCAGAAGCTCTCAGAACCAGTACCCTTTTGGTTTTTATGGAGGCTTCATTGCATAGTCATGATTGATTAAGTAACTGGCCACTGGCTGAGTCAACCTTTTCCCTTCTGGGAGGTTGGGGAGTAAGGGGTTGTGAATGGGACTGATAGTTTCAACCTTCCAATCACATAGTTGGTCTTTCTGGTAATCAGTCTCCATCCTTAGGTGAATCTCAGAAGTCACCTTATTAATAAACAAAAGACGCCTTATCACTCTCAGGACTTAGGGAATCCCAAGGTTTTGGAAGCTGTGAGCCAGAAATTGTGCACAAGCATCAAATATATAAGAAATACATTTGGCCATTCATATATAAATATACATTTGAATTATAAATCATAATATCACACCTTTCTAATAAACTATTGCCTAATCCAAGTCTTAAAACTTATGCCTAGGTTTTCTTTAAGAGTTTTACAGTTTTAGCTCTTAAAATTAGATCTTTGATTCATTTTTGCTAATTTTTGTATATGGTATAAAGTAGGGGTTCAAATTCATTCTTTTGTATATAGATATACTGTTGTCCCAGTACTCTTTGTTGAAAAGAGTATTGCTTGCCTATTGTATTACCTCGGAACCCATATCGAAAACCAACTGATGATAAGTGTTAGGAATTATTTATAGTTTCTCAATTCTATTAATCCATGTTGTCTTCAACTCTTGATAAGCCCAGGGATGTTATGCCATACTGTCAGGTGTTTATTCAAGGAATCAATGTTGATTTAGAAGTGACCGAAGAATTAGCTTCTAAGAGTAGTCTGTGAGAATATTTTCTACTTGTGAGGATATTTTCAAAGAAATTGAGGAAACACTAATTCACTATAACTGGAAGTTGAGTGGGATAAGATGTGTTGCAATAAATGGTACTAATATGTGAGAAGCAGAAAAAATTCTGTTGAACAGATTTATAAAGTTTTTGAAAATGTAAGGTGTCTAAAGCCTTAGGGAAAACATTTGAATTTATCACATGTTTATTGAACCAATGGTGTCAACAATGAACTTCATTTGCTCCCCTAGATTTAACCATCATGAGTTCCAGGAATTTCTTTCAGAAATAAACCTGGTTATCCTGATTCTGCCACACTGTACTTTCATGGCTTAGTAGGGGTTAAAGTATTGTTGTGATTGTTGGAGCTCAGGACATGGATGGAAATTTTTAAAAATGATTGTAAAATAGTAAAACGTAAAATTTAACATTCTAACCATTTTCTCTTTTTTTTAAGATTTTATTTATTTATTTGACAGAGAGAGATCACAAGTAGGCAGAGAGGCAGGCAGAGAGAGTGAGAAGGAAGCAGGCTCCCTGCTGAGCAGAGAGCCCGATGTGGGACTCAATCCCAGGACCCTGAGATCATGACCTGAGCCGAAGGCAGTGGGTTAACCCACTGAGCCACCCAGGCGCCCGGCATTCTAACCATTTTCAAGTGACCATTTCGATGGTGTTAAGTACATGCACATTGTTGTGAAACCATCACCACCATCGTCAGTATCCATCTGCAAAACTCATCTCATCATGAGAAACAGAAACTCTATACCCATTAAACAAAGTTCCTATTCTCCCCTTCCCCCATATCCTGGCAACCATCATTCTACCTTCTGTCTTTATGAATTTGACTAGTCTTGGTACTCATAGAACTGGAATATTACAGTATTTGTTCTGCGACTGACTTATTTCCATGAGCATAACATCCTCAAGTTTCATCCATGTTACAGCATATGTCAGAGTTTTCTTCCTTTCAAGGTTGAGTAATAAGCTCTTGTATGAGTATACCACATTTTACTTATCCATTAATTCATGGATGGACACTTGTGTTGCTTCCACCTTTTGGCGATCGTGAATAACATGAGACAGAAGTTGTTTTTTTTTTTAAGATTTTATTTATTTATTTGACAGACAGAGATTACAAGTAGGCAAGAGAGGCAGGCAGGGAGAGAGAGGAGGAAGCAGGCTCTCCGCGGAGCAGAGAGCCCGATGTGGGGCTCAATCCCAGGACCCTGGGATCATGACCTGAGCCTAAAGCAGAGACTTTAACCCACTGAGCCACCCAGGCGTCCCGAGACAGAAGTTTTTATGAATGAGAATTGCCCTCATCTACTGTTGAACACGAAATAATCTGGAAATTAGCTTTTACTGAAGACTCAGTGTTGCGTCTTAACTAGTTCAACCTGGAATTACAAGGCAAACTGTTCGTACGTGAAAACTTTTACCGCAGTGAAGTTATTTCAGCAACAATAACTTTTTTTGAAGACAAGTGATGTAAATTGCTTCACACACTTCCTGTGCTGTCAGAAGTTACAGCGAGAAGTAAAATGTGCATTACCACACATATTTGCTGCGTATATCTTTTCTGAGTTCAGTGCCTATGGCATTTTCTGGACTTCACTTCAGATGTAAAGGAAATTTTCATATTTCAAAATCCACCTATCTATACAATTGAGGATCTCCCATTCAATCTTCAATTAGAGGTGATTGCCCTTCAAGATAATGATTTGTCCTAAGGAATACATCAAGAAAAGAACTTAGTGAAATTCTATACATTTTTTTCCAAGAAATGAATGTTCCTTTTTTTAAGATTTTATTTATAAGAGTGAGCATGCACTCTAGGATCAGGACCTATGCCGAAGGCAGATGCTTAACAGACTGAGCCACCAGGCACCCCAAGACATGCCTATTCTTAATTAATATCACACGCCAACAGATTGATACTAGTATTTGGCAGTACCCATCTCTGTGAAAAGATGTTTTCAAAAGTGAAATAGAATTTCATTACAGATCAGCATTAACAGATCAGTATTTGAAAGAACTTTTTAAAAAAATATAAGTTCTAAACACCAAACATGGGGTTTGAACTCAAGACCCCAAGATCAAGAATTCTATGCTCTACCACCTGAACCAGCCAGGCACCCCTGAATGCACTTCTGGTGACAGGAAACATTAATTCTGAATCCCAATCAAGTGAAATATCTTCACTCCATGCCAAAAAAGAAAAATTACTATCCTCATTAGTAGACTTGAATTACAAAGCTTAATCAATCACTATATTTTGATTTTATCAAAAAAATTAATAGGGGCACCTGGGTGGCTCAATTGGTTAAGGCTCTGCCTTCGGCTCAGGTCATGATCTCGCGGTCCTGGGATCGAGCCCCACATCAGACTCTCTGCTTTGTGGGGATCCTGCTTCCCCCTGCCTCTCTGCCTACTTGTAATCTCTCTCTCTCTTAAAATAAATAAAAAAATCTTTACGAAAAAAAAAAAAACTTAAAAAATTAATGGAAAAAATTAAATCTATTGTTATATATCTACATAAAATCCTTGATTTTGCTGCTTGGCCTGCAAAAGCCTAAGCTATTTACTATTTTGCCTTTATAAAAAATGTTGGCCCTCTCTGGATCTCTCCAGTGAAAGAGCTCAAAACCAAGTCTTAGGGCACTTGTATTCAGAAGTCAGAAAAAGGTAAAGGATCTCCTACAAATGAGCCTGAAGAGTAGCAGCCAGGGGGTTTAGAGAGAAATTCAAGAGTGGGGCATCTCTAAAAAATACAGAAGTGTTTCAAACCAGGGAAAATGGTCAGCTGTATTAAATGTCACTAAAGTAAAGACAGAGGTGCCTGGGTGGCTCAGTGGGTTAAAGCCTCTGCCTTCAGCTCAGGTCATGATCCCAGGGTCCTGGTATCGAGCCCCGCATCAGGCTCTCCGCTCAGCGGGGACCCTGCTTCCTCCTCTCTCTCTCTCTCTGCCTGCCTCTCTGCCTACTTGTGATTTATCAGATAAATAAGTAAAATCTTTTAAAAAATAAAGTAAAAACAAAGATTCAACTTTTGAATTTGGCAATGTGGTCATTGTTGGCGTTCTTGGTGAGTGGTTTCAGTGTCATGCTGGTAGTGGACAAGACAAAGATGAAAAGGTTGGGAAGATGAAATAACACATTGAAAGTATTTAGCATTGGGGGGCCTCGATGGCTCAGTCAGTTGAGCGACTGACTCTTGGTTTCAGCTCAAGTCATGACCTCATGGGTTCAGAGATGGGGCTCCACACTCAGTGGAGATTCTCTCCCTCAGCCCTTCCCCCACTCACACGAGCATGCACACCCACTCTCTCCCTCAAATAAATAAATAAATCTTTTTTAAAAAAACACTTTACTTATTTTATTTATATATTTTAAATTTTATTTTATTCATATAATATAAATATATATTTATATATTTTATTTTACTTATTTATTTGATAGGCAGAGATCACAAGTAGGCGGAGAGGTAGGCAGAGAAGGGTGGGGGAAGCAGGTTCCCTGGAGCCCGATGCAGGGCTCGATCCCAGGATGCTGGGATCATGACCTGAGCTGAAGGCAGAGGCTTTAACCCACTGAGCCACCCAGGCACCCCTCAAAATCCCATTTAAATGAACATCAGACTGCTCAACTTTTCAGTAGATAACTTTATTTTTTTTTAAGATTTTTATTTATTTATTTGACAGAGAGATCACAAGTAGGCAAGAGAGGCAGGCAGGGAGAGAGAGGAGGAAGCAGGCTCTCTGCAGAGCAGAGAGCCCGATGTGGGGCTCGATCCCAGGACCCTGGGATCATGACCTGAGCCGAAAGCAGAGGTTTTAACCCAGTGAGCCACCCAGGCGCCCCGATAACTTTATTTTTTAGCTTTTTTTTTTTCTCTTAGTGCTGAATCTTTTCTACTTTTTCAGTAGATGACTTTAAATGACTGTGTACACTGTGGTAAACAAAATAGCAGCCCCCCAAAGTTGTCCATGTACTAATCCCTTGAAGCTTTGAATATGCTGTGTTACAGGACAAAGGGATATAGGGTGGCAGGTAGAATTAAGTTGTTAATTCAGTCGACCTTAAAATAGATCTTTCTGGATTATCTGAATTGGCCCACAGTAATCACAGGGGTTCTCAAAAGTAGAAGAGGGGGCAGAAGAGAAAGTCAGAGCGATGTGATTTAGGAAAGTACTCACGCAGCAATTGCTGACTCCGAAGATGAAAGGGGCCATAAGCAGAAGGATGTGGATAGCCTCTCCAAGCTGGAAAAGGCAAAGAAAGGGATTTTCTCCTAGAGTGTCCGGAAGGATTCAGTCTGCCAACAACTTGGTCTTAACCCAGCAAGGTCAGTGTCAGACTTCGGACTTACAAAATTATAAGATGATAAATTTGTGCAATTTTAAGCCCCTAACTTTGTAGTAGTTAGAGCAGCAATAATAACTAATACACTCTCCAAGACTCTTAAAACCCCCTTACTTTGCTGTGTCTACTAATCCTATTACGTCATGATTATCACCAAATCCTAATCAAACCTCCTGATTGAAGAGCCCCCTTAAACCAGACCCCAACACTTTCCCTCTTGGAAATGTTACTGAGACTGTCAAAGTACTGATCCCTCTTACCAGTAAACAATAAACTCAGTTTTGCCTTATCACCATATTGTTTGGGTGGTATTTTTTGGGAGGGGAATTTGACAATGGTTTTATCCATGTGCCTAGAATGGTACCTGCTATATACAGATGTTTAATAAATGTCTGATAATGAATAAACTTTAAGCTTCTAAAAGAATATGAAATGATATTTATGTCGATGAAGTTGTGACGTGGTATTTCCTAAACCTAGATGTGACTCTTAGAAAATAATTTTAGGGACAACTGGCTGGCTCAGTAGAGCATACAACTCTTGATCTTGGGGTTGTTCAAGCCCCACATTGGGTGTGGAGATTACTTAAAAAATGAAATATTTTTTCTAAAAAAACATTAATTTTAAAAAACCATAAATTTCAAGCCTGAATGAAACTTTGCACATAGCTGTTTATATCGGCTTTATTCATAATCATTAAAAACTGGAAACTCAAATGTCTTTCAACTAATGAAGGGATGAACAAGCTGTATTAAAGCCATATAATAGATTGCCGCTCAGCAATAAAAGGGAATAAATTACCGATACATGCAATGACGGGATGAATCCCGTTAGGCATTATGCTAAGTGAAATAAGACAGATTTAAAAGGCTACAAATTGTATGATTCCATTTATGTTATAGTCTGGAAATGGTAAAAGAATAGGGGAAGAAAGCATATCAGTGGTTGCCAGGAACTGGGGTTGAGGTGAGGTGTTTACTACAAAGGAGAACGAGGGAATGTTTTGGTGTAATGGACATGTTGTATGTTCTGATTATGGTGGTAGTTACACAACTGTACACAATTGTCAGAACTCATTAAGAAGGATGCATTTTATTGTATGTGAATTAAATCTCAAAAAATGACTTTAAAAAAAACAGAACTCCAGGTGCCTGGGCAGCTCAGTTGATTGTCTGACTCTTGATTTTAGCTCAGGTCATGATCTCAGGGTCGTGAGATGGAGCCCTGAGTTGGGCTCTGCACTGGGGTTGGAGCCTGCTTAAGATTCTCTCTTCCTTTCCCTCTGCCTCTCCCCCTTCCTTCTCCCTTTGCCCCTCCCACCTCTGAAATTTTTAAAAAAATAAAGATCTTAAAAACCAGAACTCTACTCAGAACTGCTACAGAACAATACATATTGAATACTTTGTTAAAATCTTGCATGTAAATAAAACAATCATCTATTTCTTTGAGGTTTATTTCTCTTACAGCTCTGGTTGGTATTTTCTACTATTTCTCCATTCTGTGAAGTTGACTTACATTCTGGAACATAAAAATAGAGAAAATTCACTGTTAAAATGGATGCATCTAGGGGTGCCTGGGTGGCTCAGTGCGTTAAAGCCTCTGCCTTCGGCTCAGGTCATGATCCCAGGATCCTGGGATAGAGCCTCACATAGGGCTCTCTGCTCGGCAGGAAGCCTGCTTCCCTTCCTCTCTCTGCCTGCCTCTCTGCCTACTTGTAGTCTCTCTGTCAAATAAATAAATAAAATCTTAAAAAAAATGGATGCATCTGATAAAATAAAATGATAAAAGAGTTTTTAAATGTTATGTACTGAGAAACAATTCTAGGAATTTTTCTTCCATTGCTGATAGGGAAGAAAATTGTTATTTGCAAAATAATGCCAAAGAAAAGCCTCCATTTTTTAAAAAAGATTTTTATTTATGTATTTGAGAGAGAGATTGAGAGAACTAGTGGGAGGAGGGGCAGAGGGAGAAGCAGACTCCCCATTGAGCAGGGAGCCAGACATGGGACTCCATCCCAGGACGCTAGGATCATGACTTGAGCCTAAGGCGGACACTTAACTGACTGAGCCACCCAGGCACCGATAAGTCTTCATTTTCTACTTTCAATCCTCTTTTCTGTTTTTTAAGTAAGTTGCTCACTTTATAGTGAAAGATTATCATGATCCTTTACAGGACAAAAAAATCGGTTAGCTAAACAATTTATTCCAAAATAAGTAAAGGAACCTTCTTGTAAAGTTTGTTTAATATCAATTTGCATCTTAATACTTCTTTAATTATGGTATAAAGTGATAAATAATCATTCTCTTACCCCTTATCATCCCTACTCCCTCCCAATATAGCCTTGTAAATCTTCCCAGGCAAAATTTGAAAGAAAGCAAATAAAATTGGCACAACTTCTATGGAGAATAATTTTGCAATATCTACCAAAATTAAAAATACCTTTTGATCTAAAGGTTCCAGTCTAAGGATTTATTGGTATAGTTGCCCTTTGTGTGGTGTAATTAGTTATCAGTTGCTGATATCAGTTGCTGCTTAGTTTGCGATAATATTGGCTTGGCAACAATCTAAATATCCACCCACAGGGGATTGATTAAATATGATATTTGCATACAATGGAGAATTATACTGCCACTAGGAAGAATGAAGCAGTTCTTTATGCAGTGATATGCGATGATGTATAGAAGCAGAAAAATGTTCACCTTTAGCCCAGAGAGGTGACCTATAGCCTCCACAGTTTAGATAAGGATCAAACATGGGCTTATTGCTACATTCTTAAAGGGTCTCATGACTGCTTATAAAGCTCACTGATAGTTAATATCAGGCTGAACCATAAGCACCAGAGAAATCTTCCAAAACTAGTTTTACCAGTAGAATTTCGAGGAAGACATTTATGATCTAATACTCGCTGCACACCCCTTCCCCCTTGAGCTCTAAGCAGATCACCACTGGCTTCATTCAGCAAAAGTGCAGCTCGATCTGCCCACAGCTACTGTTCTCATGCTATAATGTAAGCACCTTTTTGCACCAAAAATGTCTCAAGAATTCTGGACCGTTTGCTTGTGGCCCCATATCAATAGGGAAGAATATCCAGGCTATTTTAAGAGAAAAAAGGAAGGAACTTAACAGTATATATAGTACGTTATCTTTCCTGTAAAAAGAAGTATAACTATTATCATGTTTATTTATAACATCTCTTGGGAGGGATACATTAGGAAATGCTAAATGATTGCCTCCAGGACTATGGTAGTTGAAGGGCAAGGATGGGAGCGGGAATTATTTTTCATTCTATTTCATCATAGTCCTTTTTGGATTTTGAGTTAATACACTTGCTCATTTTATAGACACATATGGATAAAATCTATACAGATATATACAGTGAAGCTTAAATAATAGGTGGTCAGTTCAGAATTTAAAAAAATATATACTTCTATGGATGCTGGTGAATTACTATTTGTTAGGGCTGATAAAAACATTTTTTAAAGATTTTATTTATTTATTTGACAGACAGAGATCACGAGTTTGCAGAGAGACAGAGAGGGAGGAAGAAGCAGGCTCCCCACCGAGCAGAGAGCCCGATTCCGGACTCGATCCCTGGACCCTGGGACCATGACATGAGCGGAAGGCAGAGGCTTTAACCCACTGAGCCACCCAGGTGCCCCATAAAAACATTTTCAGGGGATGCCTGGGTGGCTCAGTTGGTTAAGCGGCTGCCTTCGACTCAGGTCATGATCCCAGCATCCTGCGATCGAGTCCCGCATCGGGCTCCTTGCTCGGCAGGGAACCTGCTTCTTCCTCTGCCTCTGCCTGCCACTCTGCCTGTGCTCGCTCGCTCTCTCTCCCTCTCTCTCTGACAAATAAATAAATTAAAACAAACAAAACACATTTTCATACGCACATTCCTTATAATAGTTTATCACAAAGCTACTCAAAAACCTTGAACCTTATCAAAAGCGATCTTTAAGATGCTTTTTTCTTAAAGTTAGTAGAAAGTAAACAAAACAACACAGCTTCCTGAGGCTTCTTCACAGAGGGGGAAAAAAAAACACAGGTAAGAGGCAGGAGATTATAAAGTGTTTTTCAAATGATGACCCAGAGGTAGTTTCTCTGAACAGTTACCAAGCTGGGTTCTGTGAGACCCTTCGAAAATCCTGTCTGGTCTGTAACCATTATTTTACTCTCAGTTAAATTACAGCTTGCCCTGACTGGCAGGATGTTAAGAGATGAAGGAAAGTGTTGAAAATGATATTCTGAAGAACAGTATTAGTGGCAGAAAACGTTTCGATGACGAACAAAAAAGGGCTGGCGAGGCTTCATGGGAGAAGTCGTTCAAGGGAGGTTCCTAGCATCCTCCTGCGTGAGTCCTCGGAGACTTCCTTTCTCTGCCGACCTGTTGAGGGCTGCTGGACTCGGGGCATCGACGTCAGCACCGGGAAGCCGGTCTGGGGGCTCGGGGTTCGGTCGGACCCAGGCCAGGGGCGGACAGCCCGAGCCCCGTCACCTGAGCCCCAGAACCGGTAGATCCGGCTAGGCCCGTCCCCGCCCTTCCGAACCTCGGTAGCGGCTACGTGCACAGGAGGGTGTGATCTGCAGGCCGGGTCCTGCCCGACCGCCCTCCGCCGCGCGGCCACGGGGCCCAGGCTCTCGGGGCTAGGCCACCCGGGCCGGTGCTTCCGCCTGTCCCGGGTCCACAGCCGCGCAAGTCACCGCCCCGTGTCGCCTCCCGTCACTGCAGGCCCCGCGGCCCCGCAGCCCCCAGCATTTCTGGCGGGGAGGGGCGCGGCGTCGCCACGTGACGCCTCGCCCCCGCCCGGCCCTGGTCACATGGGTGGCACGGCCGCTGCGTCAGTCACAGTCCTGGCTGCGGGAGCCGAGTCGCTGTCGCCGCCGCCGCCTCCAGCGGACGGGGCGGGGATCCCGGTGCCAGGTCCTCGTCGGCCCGCCCCTGCCGCCTCAGTCGGCCGTCCCGGGCTGGGCCCGACCGTCATGGAGCGGGGCGGGACCTCCGCCTGTTCCTTGTGAGGCGCGTCGCCGCCGCCCCCGCCTGCTCCTTTCCAGACCTCCCGAACCTTCGCCGCCGCCCGGAGCCCCTCGCCCTTGGCAGCCTGTCGCCGCCCCCCGGGCGGGCTCGAATGCGCGTCCGGTGAAGGTGCAGGCCGGGTGCCGCCGCTGCCGCAGCTGGGAGATGGTTCGGGCCTAGCGGAGCAGGGATTGGAGGTGAGAGGGGCCGACGGAACTGACTGAGGGCCGGGCCTGGTTTGGCCGCCGAGTGGGGGTGGGGAGACGGAGAACCGGGTCCGCCTGGGGGCTCGGGGAGATCTTCCAGGCCCGGGCAACTCGGCCCGGCTTCGCCTCTCTTTTTTCCGTTTCACCGCCCCCCCTCCCCCGCCTTCGGACCAAAAAAAAATATATATATATAAGGCTAACCCATCCTAACAAAAATTCCCAGAAATCCATCTTTTCGCCGTTTCTCCTCTACGCTTTCGTTTCTTAATCCATTCCTTCCCTCAGAAATTCCAGCGACTGATTTGTTACTTTTTAATACCCTCTTCAATGGGAAGTTATTTCTAGTTAAAGAGAAAATAGGCCCAGATTCTAGCTATGATTACCCAACTAGTTCTCGCTTTCCTTCTCGCGATCCTGCGCACGTCTCCCCCCCACCCCCACCTTCTCTGCAAAAAAAAAAAAAAAAAAAAAAGGAAAAAAAATTTCCACCTTCGTCTAGGGAAGGGGATTGACTAGAAATGGGAATGTGGGGGGTGTAATACTTGAATACCCCCCATAGCTTCGCAATCTGTCTGTTAGCTAGTTATCCCCATAGCCTGTATTTGGATATTGATGTTTAGGCCTTTCCTCCAGCTGCCTGTGCCCGGGGTTAATCTCGTAATTGACGTCAGTGCTTTGTTCCTTCCACTTTGCTGCTCCTTCCACTCTTTGAGGATGGATCATGGGGTATAGGACTTTGAGGAGTATCTTTATTGCTTTTTCTCTCACAATGGATATCATTTATAGGAAGTTGAAAGTACAAATCTGAAATGCTCGTGTATGGAGTTCAAGTGAGACGAAGAGTTCGATTTAGGGTTCTCGCAGTCAGTTGCAATTCAGAATTGTACGATCTCTTTCCTGATGGCCTTGTGGAAATTTTAACCTACGGCCAGCCTCTTTTCCAGTGACCGGTATTTGCCTTGACGGCATCTAAGCTCTAAGTGTCTGTGAATAAGATGTTTGTAAATGTGACGTCTAAAATACGTGTTGATTTTTAGGACTCAGGTGTTAAAAGCTCAGAGCTTTGTTTCCATATTGATTCTGCAAAGCTTTGTAAAGTGCTTTTTTTTTTAATTTAACTGTACTTCAACTTATCAAAATTGAAATATTTATGAGAATTTTCTTAATTTGGTATTTGATAAAGAGCCTTTGTGGCCTGCGAATCTGCTTGGAGTCATCTTTGGTCCTATGTGTATAAAGAAGTGTTGGCAAGTGGCCACTTGGTTTTTAACAAAGCTGGCTTCTTTAAATTTCTCAGGTTTATTTTCCTTATTCATCACGGCATCCTTAATTCTCTAAATATTTAAAAAAAAACCTCAAGAAGTTATTTTTACTTATCTTTTAGAGTCACTTTACCTGGATGCAATATATATACATATATATTTTTTAATATCATCAGTTTCATTCAGTTTGTGGTGGCTTGCATGCTGAAATCTTTGGCTTTTTTGTTAGCTATGCAGGAACCATAGGCAAATTCTACTTTAAGTAAAATTTTGAGTCAGGTGGGGACAAGATAGCAGGTCTGTGAATGACCCAACCTTTACTGCCTGGCTAAAAAAAAAAAGAGAGAGAGAGATTAACTGTGTTAATTGGAAAGTGCTCGACAGTTTTGGGGTGTAAAGATGATTGTACAGTGCTTTGGTGAAGCTCTGTTATTAAGAATTACTAAAGATAGAATATTTTCATTCGATTCACTTTCTGCTTATCAGATGGCATAGATAATCTGTGTTCTTGAGTTATTGTATGGCTTTTGTAACAGTTGGTATGTTCTCCTTTTGTATTGTAATTTTCTTATAGGTCTCTTGTAGTGTGCTTAGAACAAGAACTATATTTATATTTCTCCTGTTCTCCCCAGTATTTTACATAACTATTAGATTGAATTTGAATATGATACCCAACCCAAGATTTCACAAAAGTGTAATCTAAAGAAAACTGTATGAATAAGTGATCAGTATTTGAAGGGGAAAATGTGACTGACAGCTGCAGAAGATGACAGAAGATGAAGCCTTCTAAAAGTTCTTTATCTTACCTTTTTTGAAGAGTTGAGGTAAATGTCATGGCTTTATGTGTACCTGAGAGGAACAAAGAAAACAGGTATTTCTTCTTTTGTGGCCATCTACTGGTTTGGAATGGAGTCCAAAATGTATAAGGCCTTCTTTTCAAAGTATTTTTCATAAAATCAAAGAGGTGTTCTTATAGGTATTGAAGACACACCTGAACAATGATCCAGAAGTGCCATGTGTGTTATAAAAGTTGAAGTTTTATTTTTTATTTTAGCTCTATGCTCCGGGTAGCTTACTTTTAAAACTTTCTGTCAAATATACTTAAAAAACATTTTTTTAAACTTTCCTATATAATGTACAGGTTTCCCTGTAAATTCCCTTTTGAACTCTCAGTCCTCATTATATTTACTCATTTTCTTTTTCATTTCCTCTGATAAGTTGGAATGGTTATTCTTGATTTCTGGGAGGGTGTGTGTCTGTCTCCGTTATTGTGAAATAGGTGTAGTCAGTGATTAAAGACTGCTTAAAGGCCAACCTCACTTTGCTGCTTTTCCCTTTGCTTTAAGAAAAGCACCTCTACTTGTAGTAGGTTTTTATATTCATCTTGGTTGTTTGAAGTGATACTCTAGTACATGAGGAGGATGTAATAAACATGACAGTTACTGAATTTTGGCTGATCATCTGCATTCCTGTTTGTCTTGATGTTCGTTTTCAGTGGCATCAGATCTGAAGAATTTTAATGGTATTGGCATACAGAAAATACTAGAACAACTGAATTCATTTCCAAAATATTCCAGAAGCATTTTAACATTGAGACTATTTATCGTTTTCTTTTATAGATTTTATTTATTTATTTGACAGAGAGAGATCACAAGTAGACAGGCAGGCAGAGAGAGAGGGGGAAGCAGACTCCCCGCGGAGCAGGGAGCCCAATGTGGGGCTGGATCCCAGGACCCTGAGATCATGACCTGAGCTGAAGGCAGAGACTTAACCCACTGAGCCACCCAGGTGCCCCATTAATTCTGTTTTTGAAGGGAAAAAAATTACTTAAAGTCTATCTTCTTCATGTGGCTGAAATTCAAAAGTCAAGTGTTGGTGAGGATGTGGAGAAGGATGAACCCTTGTGTGCTGTTGGTGGGAATGCCAACTGGTACAGCCAATTAAAAGTAGAACTATCCTACAATCCAGTAATCACACTACTAGGTATTTACCCAAAGAATATGAAAACACTGATTCAAAGAGATATATATACCCCTTTGTTTATTGCAGCATTATTTGCAATAGCCAAACTATGGGAGCAGCCCAAGTATCTATCCATTGATATTCACACACACACACACACACACACACACACACACACAGGAGTATTACTTGGTCATAAAAAGGAATGAAATCTTGTCATTTGCAACATGGATGGAGCTAGAGAGGATAATGCTAAGCGAAATAAGTCAGAAAAAGACAAACACCATCTGATTTCACTAGTGTGGAAATTAAGAAACAAAACAAATGAACAAAGGAAAGAAAAAAAAAGACAAACCAAAATACAGACTTTTAGCTCTGGAGAATAAATAGATGGTTACCAGAGGTGGGGTTCAGGAATGGGTAAAATAGGTGAAGGGGATTAGGAATGTGCTTGTCTTTTTAAAACATTTTAATTTTAATTCTGGTATAGTTAACATATAGTGCACTTGCACAGTGCACTCTGCAAGAGATGTGCCCTTGTCTTGATGAACACCTGAGTAATTTATAGAACTGTTTGATCACTTGCTGTGATCAAACACAAATTCAGGTATACTGTGTATACCTGAAACTAATATAACATTGTATATTAATTGCAGTAGAGTTAAAAAAAGAAAAAGAACTAGTTGATACAATCAAAAAATTTTAAAAAATGAAATCTACCTACTTCATCAGTTATACTTTATTTAAAAATCTGTAACCTGAGGAATGTTCTAAGGGAAGGCATTTCATATAACTTTATCTGTGTTGGAGTGCCAAATAGACCATGGTGATGGCTTTTAGGCCAGTAGACAAAGCTTATTATTGGGTATCATTTTAAACTAATTTTTTCAGTTATTTCCTAGGATGGGTTAAAGAACTTTATGGGGCGCCTGGGTGGCTCAGTCGTTAAGTGTGTGCCTTTGGCTCCAGTCATGATCTCAGTGTCCTGGGATCAAGCCCTGCATCCAGTTCCCTGCTCTGAGGGAAGTCTGCTTCTCCCCCTCCCACTTCTCCTGCCTGATCTCCTCTCTCAGTGTCTCTGTCAAATAAATAAATAAAATCTTGAAAAAAAAATTGTGCATTGTTTTTCTAAAGTTATGTGTTGTGGCAGGAGAAATCAGGGATTGACATGAATAGAGTGCCCTGGAAAGCCACTATGGTTTCGCTACCAGTTACTGTCATGATCTATCCTGGGACTGTGTTCCCTGTGGCTACTTAAGGGCTGAATGGCTGCCATCATTTTCTTAAGTTAGAGATGCCTAGTGGGTTATGATTTTTCACTTTGACTTTTCTGTTTCTTGTCATCTTATGGTAGCACCAGTTTTATGGAGTGGTGAGTGCTCTGTATTGACAGGCCTTCCCACCTCTTTGCAGTTGCTTCTGTTTCTTCAATCTGGAATATCACCTTTCCTTTCTTGTTCCCTACCTGTTAAAATTTCACTGTTTTCTAAGGCCTAGTGCAGGTACTAATGCCTTCCTAAAGTTTTGCTTGACTCCTCTTGCTACCCCATTTGGCACCTACCCTCTTTGAATCTCTGCATCACTTTTTTCATCTCTCTTGCTTGTTTTGTTAACTATGGGACTATATAGCCTGCTGGGTGACAGCACAGTGTCTCAAGGAAAACATCTTAGATTTTTTAATACTACTTCAAAATGTATTTCTAAAGAATAAGGATTAAAATAATAATCCCACCTTTCACTGAAGAGATATACACTAATTCCTTAGTCTCATCATGTATCTAGTCAGTGTGCAGATTTCCCTGATGACAGTTGTTTTAATACTTTGTGTAAATTAGGATCCAAATGAGATTGTATCTTTTTGTTCTTATTCTTGTTTCTATACAATTTGTTTGTTAAAGAAGCCACATCTTTGCCCTATGAGAATTCTCACAGTCCAGATTGTGCTGATTGCATCCCTGTGGTTTCATGTAATAGGTTCCTCAGTCCCTTTTTCCCTATATATTAGTAGTTACATACAGAAGCTTGATCTGATTGAGGCTTGGATTTTTATTTTTAAGTAAACTCTGTGCCCATCCTGGGGCTCGACTTCACGACCCTGATATCAAGAGTCACATGCGCTACTAACTGAACCAGCCAGGCTTGGAATTTTTTTTAATGGCAAGAATACTTCATGGGTAGTGTTGTGTACTTCCTCTATACTCTTAAGCCTTCACCCTGGCTTCTCATCCTGCCAGTGAAGTTGCTTATCAAGGCCACCTGTGACTTCTGTATTTCCAAATTTTATAATCATCGCTTACTCCTTTACCTCTTCTCTACTTGCTTTTGTTTTGTTTTGTTGTAAAGATTTTATTATTTGAGAGAGAGAGAGAAAGAGAAGAGAGAGCACGAGTGGGGGGAGGGGCAGAGAGGGCAGAGAGAGAAGGGTCCAGATTTGAAAGGTGATGTCCTTTGTTAATTGGTCCTAGATAGGCTTTGTCAGTGGCTGAAAATTATGGGCTAAATACTAAATTTAATCATCCCTGACATAGCTGATAAACAGTTGTAGAAGAAACAACAATAGCAACAACAACAACAAAAGTAAAAATCTTAAGAGGGGAAGGGAGGGGAGAGGCAGTATCATTTTTCCAAAACTTGTACCATATCTTGCTGGGTAGGTACAGTGTAAGGTAAATGATGGCAAAAGCAGCCAGTTACATGGGCCTTTATTTGTTGACCTACTTCCTTCAAATGGAGTGAGTTCTTTGGTAAGCCAAATGAAGATTTTCAGTTCTGTCAACTAGGATTATTTTCCTTGTGTATTGTCTTAAGTTATAACACTGAGGACATCTGGAAGGAGTTTTTTGGGAAGGCAGTTCTGTGTTGCCTTAGCATAAGGATTAGTAAACTATGGTTAGTAGGCCCTGTACACCCTTTTGTATGGCCTGTGAGGTGAAATGGTTTTTACATTTTTAAATGGTGAGAAAAAATCTCAATATTTTGCGGCCTGTGAAAATTACAGGAAAGTCAGATTTCAGTGTCCATAAATAAAGTTTTATTGGGACACAGATTAGATACCCATTTGTTTCTATATTGTTTGTAGCTCCTTTTGTTGCTACCATGACAGAGTATGGTGACTGTAGGGCCTACAAAGCCTAAAATATTTATAGTGTCGCTTTAAAAAAGTTTGTCAACTCCTGTTTTAGCAGATCTGTGGTGGATACATGGGTTTGAGGACTGTTTTAGGATTGAACATTTAGTTACAACAGTCCTTGTTTACCATGGTGGTAGTTAGGGCTTTTTTATTGTACAGTGTGTGTGTGTAGAGATACAAATAAATTAAATATATACAGAGGGGTGTCTTGGTGGCTCAGTATATTAAGCATCTAACTCTTGATTTTGGCTCAGGTTGTGATCTCAGGCTTAGGGATCGGGCCACATCAGGGTCCTTGCTCAGTGGGGTGTCTGCGTGGGATTCTCTCTCTCTCTCTCTCCCCCTGTGCCCTTTCCCTCTACCCCATGCACTCTGTCTCTCTCAAATAAATAAATAAATCTTTTAAAAAATATGTATACCTATATGTATAAAGCAGATATGGTCTGGGCATTGGCTTAGCTTTAGTTAGGGATTCAGACTTCGTTAAATCCTTCAACTGTACCCTGAAGGTAGGGTAAATGGGGGGCAAGAATTTCCAGAAAAGCTGGGGAAGAGGTAAGGCTAGAAGCTGATCAGGTAGTTTATATACGTGTTCATCATGTACAAATTAACTCTAGGGATGCTGGGGTGGCTCAGTTGGTTAAGCGGCTGCCTTCAGCTCAGGTCATGATCCCAGCGTCCTGGGATCAAGTCCCACATCGGGCTCCTTGCCCGGCAGGGAGCCTGCTTCTCCTTCTGCCTGCCACTCTGTCTGCCTGTGCTCGCTCGCTCTCTCTCCCTCTCTCTCTGATAAATAAATAAATTTTAAAAAAATTTAACAAATTAACTCTAGTTCTACTATTTCTCAATCCCCTAGCCCTCAAATCCACTGCTTTTCCTGCCTTGGGGAACATAGCACTGTCATTGCTTTTCCAGAAACCTGCAAATTGTCCTTGAATCCTCTGTTTTACTTCTCACATCTGGCTGGCTCCAAGATTCTACTTCCTTAACATCTTTGAATCTAAACCCTTTCTCTACAATATCTACATTCCTGGTATTACTACCTTAATCCAGGCTTTCATTTCTCACCAGGATTGATTATTCCAACAGTCCTCTCTTTGCTTCCTTACTTCTAGTAAAATAATCTACTCCACC
This sequence comes from Mellivora capensis, assembly GCA_004024625.1. Lineage (NCBI taxonomy): Eukaryota > Metazoa > Chordata > Mammalia > Carnivora > Mustelidae > Mellivora > Mellivora capensis. The sequence goes on from PISX010020010.1 coordinate 33,324, forward strand.
CTGTATCATAGTAGTTTTTTCCTCTAAAATATGAATCTGATTTTGTCACTTGTTTTCTTAAAACTCCTTAATAGTGTTTTATTTTCTGTAGTCTTCTTCTAACTAGGAATTCTTCCAACATTAATGAGTTTTATGTAACTTCTGAAGCAGTGCTTTGTAGCCAGCTACTCCCTTAGGAGTTTGTTGCTGTGTTTAGATTTTGTTTATGATTGTGTTTGTGCCAAGTTATAATGCATTGTACTGATGATTTTGCAGTGGCTCAGACAAAAAAAGATGGTAAGTAAAACTGGATCATGTCATAGTAGGTTGTTAATACAGGCAGGCCAAACCCAAAAGAACCCTGGCATGTACTTAGCCTCATGTTTTCAGTGTAAAATGTATCTGCTGGATCCCATCTATGTAATTAACCAATATGAAACAGTCTGTTTCCAGTGTCAGTGTTTTGTTCCAAACCTCAGCAGTGATCATATTAGACACACACTTAGTGTAGATTTTAATAAGGTGCTAAACTACAAAAGGATGAGTTTGCCAGAGTTAACAAGTGAAGCTTCCTTAAAATTGACATTTATGGACTGCAACCTGGTATGGTAGTATATGGTTGTATTTCCCTAAACTAGGAAATAAACATTTGCAGTTCTTAAATCCATTTAGTATAACATACTTATAAGCATTTTCTGCACTATTATTATTAAAGTCATGTTATAGAAGTGGTTTAATAATGTAGAACCAGACTTGAGATGGCATATTTCTAGGATTGAATGTATCATTGGTCTAGTTTCTGCAAAACAACATAATCTGTTACAGTAACATTATTTTAAATTTATTGTGTATTTAACTTTTAAAGTTTCAGTTTTACAGTTACATAAGAGTATAAACATAATGAGTTCATTCCTAGTTTTATATTTTACTATTATTAACAGAATAAAGTCCTCATTTAAGATCTAGGAAAGTTCATTTTCTTTGAAAAGGTATCTTTATAACTTTCAGATCTGAGAAACAAACCCCACAGGTCTACTGTGATCCCATGTGTCTCTCCAGTCTTATCTTTTATTTTGCACTCTCCCAATCCTATTTTCCAACTACACTTGATCTGCCTTTTTTCTCTGTGTGTGCAGTGCTCTCTCTTCTGGCACTTGTTCTCTGCTTAGAACCAACCTCCCTCCTTTATACCCGTCTTTGTACCTTGCCTTCCTTCTTCCCTCTGGCCATTTTTCTCTAGTCAGGCTAGCTGCAACCAAATCTTGGAGATGAGGGTTACTTTAATTTTTTTTATATCCTTGACATTAGCACAGTGTCTGGCACAGTATATACATTGTTAAATAATTGGTGAATTAACTAGAATGTTAACATGTATTTTTATATATAGTATAGGCCTATACTGAAGAGATAAGTTTTAAAATCAGGATTGTAAAGTTTTCAGAATTCCTTCTGAATTCTGTTTAAATATGTTACAAGTCTGAATTAGAAAATATTTTGAGGGGTGCCTGGGCGGCACAGTCGGTTAAGCATCCAACTGTTGTTTTAAAAATTTTTTCCTGTTTTTTTTTTTAATTATTTTTGCTAACATATAATGTATTATTTGCCCCAGGGGTACAGGTCTGTGAATCATCAGTCTTACACATTTCACAGCACTTACCATAGCACATACCCTCCCCAGTGTCCATAACCCAGCCACCCCATTCCTACCCCCCAACCTTCCAGCAACCCTCAGTTTGTTTGTGAAATTAAGAGTTTCTTATGGTTTATCTCCCTCCCAGTCCCATCTTGTTTCATTTTTTTCCTTCTCTACCCCCAGGCATCTGACTGTTTTAGTTCAGGTTGTGATCTCAGTGTTGTGAGCTCTCTCTCCCTCTTCCTTTGCCCCTCCCCACTGTGTGCATTCTGTGTCTCTCTCCCTATCTCTTAAATAAATAAATCTTTATTTAAAAGTAGATTTAGGGGGGCACCTGGGTGGCGCAGTGGGTTAAAGCCTCTGCCTTCAGCTCAGGTCATGATCCCAGGGTCCCGGGATCTAGCCCCGCATCAGGCTCTCTGCTCTGCAAGCAGGGAGCCTGCTTCCCCTCCTCTCTCTGCCTGTCTCTCTGCCTACTTGTAATCTCTGTCTGTCAAATAAATAAACAAAATCTTTAAAAAAAAATAAATAAAAGTAGATTTAGGGGCGACTGGGTGGCTCAGTGGGTTAAAGCCTCTGCCTTCAGCTCAGGTCATGCTCCTAGGGTCCTGGGATGGAGCCCCACATTGGGCTCTCTGCTCAGCAGGGAGCCTGCTTCCTCCTTTTTCTCTGCCTGCTTGTGATCTCTGTCTGTCAAATAAAAATAAATAAATAAATAAGTAGATTTACTCTTATCACTCACAATTTGATCTTTCAAAGTAAATATTCTTGGTGCCATAATAAATGACTCATAATTTATGAGTTTCTATTCCAGTGATTAAAGAACAGTCATTTACTTAAATGATTAACCCTTAAATGGCCTTAAAGTTCTTAAAGCAATGTTCCTGTGCATTTTAGTAGAACCTTATCAACAGGATATAGGGTATTGGGCCTGGGGCTGATTTAAATTCATAAGCCTTGAGTATTTTGCCTTCAACATTTTTTATAGTATTCTGAGGAACTAAATATATTTCAAGAAATCCAGGTACTGGGGTGCCTGGGTGGCTTAGTTGGTTAAGTGACTGCCTTCAGCTCAGCCCCACATTGGGCTCCTTGCTCTTCGGGAACCTGCTTCTCCCTGTCCCTCATCTGTCACTCCCCCTGCTTGTGCTCTCTCTCTCTCTCAAATAAATAAATAAAATCTTAAAAAAAAAAAGAAAGAAAAGAAATCCAGGACTTTATTACCACCTATCTTTCAGATGTGTGAATAATGATGAAATTATTGAGGTAATTCTTTTTTATTGTAAACTCTAAGGAACCTTTGCTGTATAGTGTTTTTAAACTTTTGTTTAATGTGCTATCTGCATTTTTAAGTAGAAAAAATGCTTTTATTTTGCGGTTTGGACTTGTATTATTTTCTTTTGGCTTCCTCAGGTACTACAAATCTAAGCAGCCTTATAGTGCTCTGTTGAACAATAATTTCTTTCTGGATATTGTAGACTGAAACATTCAGTTTTTACACCTCAGTTTGCCAACTATGATTCTGAGATTTTACAGTCTAGCACTTACATTTGGTGAACATTTCAGAGTATAGGGTTTAAGTAAAAATAGAAATTGATCATTTCTGTACATGTGTTTTTTTCCTTGAACATATGTTGTTTTCCTTTTAGATAACTCCTGTAGAAAAATTGCTTTAAAAGGAACAGGATTCATTTAGTATCAATATTAATCCTTTTATTGAGTTGATAATATAGTGAATGCGGTAAAAACAAGACCTACTCTTTTCTTGGTACCAAAGTCTTAGGGAGGAAATGGGAGACTGACTGTGGGTAGAAAACGAAGGGCAACATCATCTTCTGAAACCCAGCGTTTAGTGAGTATTCCCACTGACTGT